>SKCR01009118.1:0-120452 GCA_019454045.1 Zanthoxylum bungeanum
ATCCAATTTCATAATTGCATGCTCAATTTCATTTTACCCAATTTCAAGTTTCATGACATACTTGGCAATTTGGGTTTTTACGTCCGAATCGAATACAATCCAATTGATTCCGCAATCGTCGTTAAATCATCATCCCGAATGATTTCCAACACTTCCAATTGTCAAAAATCAAAAATCCCAAGACATTAAAAGACATCACAATTTCGGCCAAGGAGGGAATTTGGGGAAAATTGATCCAATCATATTTTCTTCAAATTGACCCAATCAATCTTCAATTCAAACACAATTAAGCATACAAATCCATCCAATTTAATTTATCATGCTCAAAATCAAGTTTGCCCAAATTTATCCCAAACTTATTCATGCTTTTAACCTAAGCTCTTGATGCCATTGTTGGAGTTTTTAAAGGTCCCAAGATCAAAACTCAAGCATGAATCATAAGTGAATACAACGACGGAAGTGCGGAATACTTACATCGAGCGGTTGAGCGACGATTTGGGTAACAAAAAATCGAATTCTGCTAACTTTTTCAAGGCAGTGGGCTGCTGTGAATAGTGAATTTCGCCCCTTGTCTTCAAGATTTGAAGCTCCAAGCTTCATCATTTGGCTTCCCGGCTCATGGGTATACTTCCCTTATCACCTTGGCATGATCCCGGAGTGTGCTAGCACTCTTGTTTTGCCACAAAACACATGCTTCCCCCATTTCTTTTGTAAAATTCGACAGTTCACTGCCTTGAGAAAGAGAAAATGGCGTGTGATGGAGAGAAGGAAAGAATATGAGAGATAGGAGGAAAGTAAATCTACTTTGCTTATACGGTTTTTGTGTTGATTAATGCATCAAATGCACTTGAATTTCATTTGAAATTCATTTCAAACACATTTGGGTTTAATTCCCAACCACACACATCACTTTATTACATCAAGTCACATCACATCACTTTAGTAATCCAATCAATTGTCACATCAATCAATCAATCCAATCAATTGTCACATCACTCAAAGTGACATGATTTGACGCTTGATGTGACGCTAGATGCGATTAGCGAGTTGACGCTTGATTTGACGTGCCGCACTCGAATTCCAAATACGAATGCACTCGCAAATAATCTCTGGCTCGGTTCGCTAATTCCAAATTAACGAATTTTCCGTTGCGTCGTAATTAAATAATTACGCCAGCGAAATCATTATTCACGTCGCTAATGAATTAATTCTAAATTAATTCGTTCGCCCGAATTAAATCTAATTTTAATTCCGCGTCGAAATCCAATTTCGTTTAATATATCAAATATATTAATTCCTCGATTAATTCCAAATAATGTCTCTCTCTTAATCGACATTTTATCCTACATAAAATATCTCCGCAATTAATCCCAGATTAATTTTCTCTCTCATCTAATTAATCCCAGATTAAGTAAAAGTGCGAGTCATACGTCATCGGTGAATCTTTGGGAAGCGACCCATGAGATCCCCGGATATGTTGGCAGTCAAATCGGTCGTCGGACTATCCGAACACGTAAGTACCAAGTACTACGTTTTACCGATTTACAAGACAAGGTTGGCTTCTAGCAAGCACCATGCCTACCCAATTCTCCGGAAATATCCTTACAGGAATAAGGATCTATATCAAGCGTAGTATACCGTAGTATTGCGTATTTCTGTCAGTATCGGATGATCACATGCAAGGCCTAGGGCTGGTAGAGTGTCTGCCCTGTACGAAGCATATATCGGATAACAAGCAACTAGTCTCTTTAAAATCGGATAATCATGACCAAGTCATATTATCCCGACGGTTGCAACCTTGTATAGAGAACGAGTTCTGTATCCCTGCGTGATCATCAACTCCATATGACTGGAGTGACACTTCCGTCTTGACATCACACCCAACACACTACGATTCTCAATATACCCAATACTGGCGTACACAGAACCGGTTAAAGCCCTGGACGACCCAACCAAAGTATATTGATTGTCGCAAGTATTGGCGGTGCAAGTCTCAGGTTAAGACCAAATACACCTACCCTGATTTCGAACTTCCATAGACACATAGTCATACTACCAATGGAATTCGAGGGGGTCTAATCCAGAGCGAAGCTGTTTCCCGTACCATCGGTGAAACACAACCTCCTATTACACTTGCATGAGTATCCAATACCCAAATATATGAGAACTATGCCGTTGTGCTCTCACAAACGTACACAAGTGTAATACTAGTCTTTTACGCATTCATCGATGTCCAATCTCGATAACGCTCTGACTAGGGATGTTTAATGATTTATCCTTCATGGACTGATACTGTCTCATATCATTCTCCGTCCAGGAACAAATCATAGGGACCTCTTATCATTTATATATCTAGGTGATCTAATCACAAATGATACGAGTGCAATCTCCTATGTTACATAGTTAATTTATACAACAACACCGTGATCTGTACAAATAGTGACGCTATGGGTCATAATTGTCCAACAGAAAACTCACAATGAACGGATTGAATGCATGTGGTGATGAACCAAAAAACGCACTGCCCTCCTCCATTAAGCTCCACAATGGGCTGCTCGGTGTGGGGACTACTCGGCAGTGGGGTTGTCTTCCTCCTCCAAGAGTCGGCCATGGATGTCTTCAAAGCTCCAAGCTCTAAGTGGATTCCAAGCTCACGAACTCACTGCCCTATCACCTTGGTATGCCTCCTAGAGTGTGCTAGCACTTGGATCTTGCAACAAAATCACTTATTTTCTTCTTTGTGTTTCACGGTGATGAACCAGAAAATGAAGAACAAGAATCGGTCCAAGACCGAGAGAGAGGAATGAGTTTCTTGCTTAAAAAAAAACGTGAATCATGTACTGAGAGAGAGAGAAAATAAAAAGTTGTAATAGGTTTATATTTTTCCAAAAAATTAATAAACCATTTTTTTTTCAATTTCAAAAAGCAAAGCATTTAATGCTTTCTTTCAATCACCTCACATAAACTCAAATCAATCAATCAAATGTCACATCACTCAAAGTGACATGTGATTTGACGCTTGATGTGACTTACGATTTGATGCTTGATTTGACTTACGTGCTGCATTCGAATTCGAAATGCGAATGTGCTCGCAAATAATCCCGGGCTCGGGTTCGCTAATTCTAAATTAACAAATTTTCCGTTGCGTCGTAATTAAACGATTACGCCTAGCGAAATCACTATTCACGTCGCTAACGAATTAATTCTAAATTAATTTATTCGCCCGAATAAAAATCTAATTTTAATTCCGCGTCGAAATCCAATTTCTTATAATATATCATATATTATTATATTGATTAATTCCAAATTAATCGTTCTCTCTCATTAATTGATATTTTATCCCAGATAAAATATCTCCGTAATTATCCCAGATTATTTTTATCTCTCATTGAATTAATCCCAGATTAATTAAAGTGCGAGTCATACGTCATCGGTGAATCTTCGGGAAGTGACCCATGAGATCCCCGGATATGTTGGCAGTAAATACAGTTATCGGACTATCCGAATACGTACGTACCTAGTACTACATTTTTACCGATTTACACGACATGGTTGGTTTCTAGCAAAGCACTGTGCCTACCCAATTCTCCAGAAACATGCTGACAGGAATAAACGATCTATATCAGGCGTAGTATACATAGTATTTTGTATGTCGATCCAGTATTGGACTGTCACGTGCTAGGCCTGGAGCTGGAGCTGTGTCTGCCCCGTACGAAGCACATGTCGGATGTCTGGTAACTAGTCTCTATATCGGATATTCATGACCTAGTCATAATATCCCGATGACTACAGTACTTAAGAGCACCAGTACCATATCCTACGTGACATCATCTTCACTATGACTGGAGTGATACTTTCGTCTTGACATCACACCCAACACACTACGATTCTCAATATACCCAGCATTGGCGTACACAGAATCTGTTAAAGCCCTGGACGACCGCAACCAAAGTATATTGATTGTCGCAAGTATTAGCGGTGCAAGTCTCAGGTTAAGACCAAATACACCTACCCTGATTTCGGACTTCCATAGACACATAGTCATACTACCAATGGAATTCCGAGAGGGTCTATTCTGAGCGAAGCTGTTTCCCGTACCATCGGTGAAACACAACCTCCTACTACACTTGCATGAGTATCCTATACCCAAATATAAGAGAACTATGACGTTATGCCCTCACAACGCGCACAAGTGTAATACTAGTCTTTTACGTATTTATCGATGTCCTATTTCGATAATACTCTGACTAGGGATATTTAATGATTTATCATTCGTGGACTGATACTGTCTCATATCTTTCTCAATCCAGGAACAAATCATAAGGACCCTCATCATTTATACATCTATGTGATCTAATCACAAATGATAAGAGTGTAATCTCCTTTGTCACATAGTTAATTTGTACAACAACACCATGATCTGTACAAATAGTGACGCTATGGGTCATAACTGTCCAACAGTTAGTTGGGCTTTGAGACCCGATAAGATTAGATTTGGAATCTAAGTCGTTAAAGCGCATTAAAAGGTGTATTCATTTAATTTGAATTAAATAAATGAATTAGTATTGAATACGAATTAAATTAGATTTAACGAGTAGTTCGATATAATTCAAGAATTCGTACTTTGAGTACTTATTCTCAAACGAGTTGGACTCGCGCAAAATCAAATCGTTGTTTGAACATTGGATGATCACATAATTAACACTAATTAATTATACTATACCTGATATAGATCTTATATTCCAGTAAGAATATTCTGGAGAATTGGGCAGGCATGGCGCTTTGCTAGAAGCCAACCTTATCTCGTAAATCGGTAAAAACATAGTACGAGGTACGTACGTATTCGGATAGTTCGACGACCGTATTTACTGCCATATATCCAGAGATCTCTTGGGTCGCTTCCCGAAGATTCACCGATGACGTTTGATTCGAACTTAATTAATCTAGGATTAATTGCGGAGAGTTAGTTATCTTGGATAAAGTCTATTTTGAAGAGATAGAAAGATTAATTTGGATTAATCGACAAAATAATATATTCGATATATTAAACGAAATTGATTTCGACGCGGAATTAAAATTAGATTTTAATTCGGGCAAGCGAGTTGATTTGGAATTAATTCGTTAGTGACGTGAATAGTATTTCGCTAGGCATAATTATTTAATTACGTCGCGACGGAAGTTCGTTAATTCGGAATTAGCGAAACCGAGCCCGGAAGTGTTTGTGGGCCCACTCATATTTTGAATTAAAGTGGGCCCACAAGTCACATCGCGAGTCACATCACTTATCACTTTAGTGATAGATGTCAAGTCATCTTTTTGGTGAGTGACATGTAGTCACTATTCATGACACAAGTTGGTGAGAGCTTTTAATGCAATTTTGGAGCCAAAATGTGTTGACTTTTTGAAAGATATACAAAATATTTTGGTAAAGGATTTTAGTATGATTGTTTTTAAGAAAAACAAAGCAAATACAATACTCTCTCTCTCCCCACAAATAGCCATTGCCGTGAACTCCTACAAGGTGAAGGAAAGTTGGATTTTCTTTCCACTTTTGCTAGCATATTCAAAGGATCAAACAAGGTGATATGGAACCGATCTTAGAGCTTGGATATCCATAAAGCTTGGAGCTTCATCATCAACTTCAACAAATAATCCTTGGCCGAATTTAAAGCTTGAAGGGAAGGAAAATTTTTTGTTGAGCATCACATCCAACAGATCTTTGTAAGTGTGTTTCCGCCACATTTCTTTGGTGTATTCATTCTATTTCATGGCTTAATATGATCTTGGGACATCAATAGAAGCCAACAGGCTGGGCCCAAGGCGACTGGAGGTGTGAAGACGAAGAAGCATAAGAGAAAGGGCAAGACCAAATCGTCAAAGGCTTCCGGGAAGCCTAAGGATAAATCTCAGGATGTATGCCTCCAGTACGGTAAGTGGGGTCACTGGAAGCATGACTGCCATGAGTACAAGGCGCTCCAGATGGAGATTAAAGTGGGCACGACACCGACTTCAGGTATGTTTGTTATTGAAATAAACATGACTACTTCTAGTTTTAAAATTGGATTTTTGATTCGGGTGTGGTACTCACATATGTACTGATGTACAGGATCTGCGGATTAGCAGGAGACTGGCCTTATGAGAGATTGATCTACGCGTCGAAAATGGGGCACCAGTCACCGTTTTGGCCGTTGGCACTTTTATTTTGGAATTACCCTCGGGCATGTACTAGAACTTACAGACTGTTATTATGTACCTAGTTTGACTAGGAATATTATTTCTGTATCTATGTTAAGCCAATGTGGGTATACTTTTGTATTCAGGAACACTGTGTGTTTTGTGTATAAAAATGATGTAGAATTTGCACTGCTGTTGCAAATAATGGTCTTTATATTTTGAATATAAATCAATCTCAAACATATAATATAACAAACAAAGGCTTAAAATGACTAACAAAGATGAAACTTATATGTGGCACTGTCGTTTGGGACACATAAACAAGACTCGCATATCCACACTTTCAAAGAGTGGGTACTTGGACGGATTTGATCCAAATTTATATGACTTCTGCGAATCTTGCTTATTAGGTAAAATGCCTAAATCACCTTTTAGCAGTAAAAGGGAACGCGCCACCGAACTGTTAGCCCTCGTTCATAGTGACGTATGTGGACCCATGTCTAGCCAGGCTAGAGGTCGATATGAATACTTCGTAACATTTACGGATGATGCATCACGTTATGGTTATGTGTATCTTATGAGACATAAGTCGGAAACTTTTGAGAAATTCAAAGAGTTTCGACACAAAGTTGAAAAACAGACCAGCAAGAGTATTAAGATATTACGATCGGACCGTGGTGGTGAATACTTGAGCAATGAGTTTCTAGATTATTTGAAAGAATATGGTATTCTTTCACAGTGGACTCCTCCTGAAACACCGTAATTAAACGGTGTATCCGAACGGAGAAACCGAACTTTGTTGGACATAGATAGGTCTATGATGAGTCGCACTGAGCTACCTATTTCCTTCTGGGGATATGTATTAAACAGTGCAATTCTTATTTTTAATAAGGTTCCCTCAAAATCTGTTCAACAGACTCCGTATGAGATATGGTCATGAAAGAAACCAGATTTCTCATTCCTGAAGATTTGGGGATGCTGGGCATACGTCAAACATTTGGAAAGTACCAAACTTGAGCCCAAATCGGATAAATGCCTATTCGTAGGATATCATATAGAAACTAAAGGATATTACTTCTATCACCCACGAGAGAATAAAGTATTTGTTACTCTTCATGCGGTTTTCCTTGAGAAGGATTTCCTAAATACAGTGGTTAGTGGGAGGAAAATAGAACTCGATGAAAATCGAAATGATACTGTTCCTAGCATAGATTCCTCAATGGAACAAGAACAGTTCATCCAGGATGAGACTGTACCATAATCTTCTATTACACAAGTACCGCGTAGGTCGGAGAGAGTCAGGAAATAATCTGAGAGGTATGGGTTTCTGATCTCACCTCATATAGATATTAATCTTATTGAGGATAATGAACCGGCTACATATGAGGAAGCGATAAAAGATATCGATTCCGCTTTATGGCAAGAAGCCATGAAGTTCGAAATGGATTCCATGTACACCAACCAAGTTTGGACACTGGTTGATGCACCAGAAGGCGTAAATACTATTGGTTGCAAATGGGTCTTCAAGAAGAAGACCGACATGGATGGAAATGTAGAAACGTACAAAGCTAGGCTTGTAGCGAAGGGGTATCGTCAACGACATGGTGTCGATTACGATGAAACTTTCTCACCCGTTGCCATGATTAAATCCTTTCGGATAATGCTTGCTATTGCTGCATATTTCGATTACGAGGTATGAAAGATGGACGTTAAAACCGCTTTTCTTAACGGAAACCTTTTGGAGGATGTTTATATGCTACAGCCTGACGGTTTTATCGTGTCTAGACTTGCAAACAAGGTTTGTAAGTTAAATCGATCCATTTATGGATCGAAGCAAGCATCGCGGTCATAGAACCAACGTTTTGATGAGATCATAAAAGAATATGATTTCATTCAAAACGAAGATGATCCTTGTGTATATAAGAAGGTTAGTGGGAGAGCATTGACTTTTATTGTCCTTTATGTTGATGATGTATTGCTTATTGGCAATGATATTCCCATGTTAACGTCGGTGAAAGCTTGGCTTTCATTGAAATTCTCCATGAAAGATCTGAGAGAAGCAACCTTTATTCTGGGAATAAAGATCCACCGCGATAGATCTAGAAAGTTGCTTGGACTCTCTAAGAGTACGTTCATTGACAAAGTGTTGAAGAGATTCAACATGGATCAGTCCAAGAGGGGACTGTTGCCAGTGTCACATGGTGTCTATCGATCTAAGGACATGTGTCCTAAAATTCAAGATGAGAGAGAAAACATGAATCAGATACCGTTCGCCTCGACAGTCGGATCGATCATGTATGCCATGAAATGTACGCGACCTGATATCTCTTATGCTTTGAGCATGTGTAGTCGCTATCAGGCCGATCCAGGAGAAGGTCACTGGATGGCAGTTAAGAATATCCTTAAGTATCTTAGACGAACTATGGATTCTTTCTTAATCTATGGAGATGGAGAACTTAAGGTAACTGGGTATACCGATGCAAATTTCCAAACCGATAAAGACGACTGTAAGTCACAATCCGGGTACATATTTTGTTTGAATAACGGAGCAGTAAACTAGAAATCTTCCAAGCAAGAGACTGTTGCCGATTCAAGAACAGAAGCAGAGTACATTGCTGCAGCTGAGTAGCAAAGGAGGCAGTTTGGATCTGAAAATTCCTAATTGGATTAGGAGTAATTCCGTTAGCAGCTGAGCCTGTTCCATTGTATTGTGACAATAACGGGGCTATAGCGCAGGCTAAGGTACCGCGGTCTCATCAACGATCCAAGCATGTTCTTCGATGTTTCCATCTGATTCGTGAGATCATACATCGTGGCGATGTGAAGGTCGAGAAGGTCACATCAGATGATAATATTACAGATCCGCTGACGAAAGCTATTCCTCAGTAAAAGTTTGAGCGACATGTACATAGTTCAAGTGTTAGAAGTTTGAGTGACTGGCTATAGGCCAAGTGGGAGATTGTTGGACAGTTATGACCCATAGCGTCACTGTTTGTAAAAGACATTGTGTTTTTTGTACAAAATTAACTATGTAGTAATGAAATCGCCTTTTACCGTTTTGTATTTATTTACTTTGATATATAAATGGTAGAAGTCCTTATGATTAGTTCCGGATTGAGATAATATGAGACAGTATCAATCTATAAAGGTTTAATCATTAAATATCCCTAGTGGTAGTATTATCGAGATTGGACATCTATAATACGGAATAGACTAGTATTGCACTTGTGCGCGTTGTGAGGGCATAACAGCATAGTTCTCATATATTTAAGTATTGGATGCTTATGCAAGTGCGATAGGAGGTTGTGTTTTACCGATGGTACGGAAAATAGCTTCGCTCTGGATAGACCCCGCGGAATCCCATTGGTAGTATGTATATGTGTCTATGAGAGTCCGCTTCAGGGTAGGTGTATTTGGTCTTAACCTGAGACTTGCATCGCTAGTACTTACGACAATCGATACGCTTTGGTTTTGGTCGTCCAAGACTTTAACAGGTTTTGCGTACGCCTCTTCTGGATTTATTGAGAATCGTAGTGTATTGGATGTGATATCAAGACGGAAGTATCACTTCAGACATATGAAGATGATGATCACGCAGGGATTCAGAACTGGTTCTCTATTGTGTTGCAACCATCGGGATAATATGACAAGGTCAAGATTATCTGATTCAAAGAGACTAGTTGCTTGATATTCGATATGTGCTTCGTACGTGGCAGACATTATTCCAGCCCCAGGTCTTGCACGTGAACATCAGATACTGGATCGCAATACGCAATACTACGGTATACTACGCCTGATATAGATCGTATATTCCATTAAAAATATTTCTGGAGAATTGGGTAGGCATGACGCTTTGCTAGAAGCCAACCTTGTCTCGTAAATTGGTAAAAATATAGTACGAGATACGTACATGTTCGGATAGTCCGACGACCGAATTTACTGCCAATATATCTAGGGATCTCTTGGGTCGCTTCCCGAGGATACACCGATGACGTATGATTCAAGCTTAATTAATCTGGGATTAATTACGGAGAAACTTTATCTTAGATAAAGTACTATTTGAAGAGAGAGAAAGATTAATTTGGAATTAATCGATAAAATAATATATTCGATATATTAAACGAAATTAGATTTCGACGCGGAATTAAAATTAGATTTTAATTCGGGCAAACGAGTTAATTTAGAATTAATTCGTTAGCGATGTGAATAGTAATTTTGCTAGGCATAATTATTTAATTAAATTCGATTTAATTACGTTGCGACGGAAGTTCGTTAATTCAGAGGTAGCGAACCCAAGCCCGGGAGTGTTTGCTGGCCCACTCACATTCGGAATCATGTGGGGCCCACATAACACATCAACCATCACATCACATGTCACATTTAGTTGCTTTTGGTTGATGTGTTTTGGTGGAGTTGGTGGAGACTTGAATTACACTCCAAAGTCAAAGCATGAGTGACTTTTGCCAAACATACATTTGGTATATCTTCTTTTGTTTTTAGAAAACAAATCTACAAGCTTTCATTTCTCTCTCCATTTCCGAATTGGATGAAGCAAATCCTCTCCCATTTTTCTTTCATCTTGACCGAAAATTCAAAGAAGAAAGAGTGAAATTTTTGTTACAAAATTTCATAGAGCTAGCACTTATCAAATAATCATTACAAGGTGTTAGGGAAACCTACTTGAGAGCTTGGAATCACAAGACAAATCTTGGAGCTTGGAGGGACCCCTTGGCCGAATACACAAAGTGTTCTTGGAGTTCATTTTGATTCTCAACACATCTCAAAGCCGATCAATGTAAGTGTGTTTCCGCCACTCTTCTTTGTTATTCATTCACATTTCTATGCTTATTTTAATCTTCGGAATAAGCCTAGAAACCCAACATCTAGTTCCTAAGAAAGATGGGACGTGGCGCATGTGCGTTGATTGTCAAGCTATCAATAATATTACGGTAAAGTATTGTCACCTCATTCTTAGACTAGATGACATGTTGGATGAATTACATGATTCCAAAATTTTTAGTAAGATTGATTTAAAAATGAATACCATCAAATTCGCATGAGAGAGGGAGATGAGTGGAAAACTGCATTTAAGACTAAGTATGGCTTGTATGAATGGTTAGTTATTCCATTTGGTCTTTCAAACGCACTTAGCACATTTATGAGATTGATGAATCATGTTATGCGTGCATTTTTAGGTAAGTTTGTTGTGGTTTATTTTGATGGCATCTTAGTTTACAGTAAAACAGTAGATGAGTATGTTATGCATTTGAAGCATGTTCTTGATGTGTTAAGGCAGGAAAAACTGTATGCTAACTTTGATTGGTGCACTTTTTGTATAGATAGAATTGTTTTCCTTGGATTTGTTGTGAGTGCAGATGGCATCGATGTAGATTTGGAAAAAGGTGAAGGCAATTCAGGATTGGCCAACACCAACAACAGTGACAGAAGTCAGAAGCTTCCATGGATTAGCAAACTTCTACCGTAGATTTGTTAAAGACTTCAGTAGTATTGCAGCACCACTGACTGAAGTAGTGAAGAAGACTGTTGGCTTCAAATGGGTTGAAAAGTAGGAGCGTGCATTCCAGGATCTGAAAATGAAGTTTTGCAGTGCACCAGTCTTGGCACTACCCAACTTTGAGAAGAAATTTGAGATTGAGTGTGACGCATCCGGGATAGGCATTGGAGCGATTCTTATACAAGAAAATCGACCAATAGCTTACTTTAGTGAGAAGCTGAATGGAGTAATTTTGAGGTACCCCACATATGACAAAGAGTTGTATGCGCTAGTGAGAGCCCTTGCGACTTGGCAGCATTATTTGTGGCCTCGAGAGTTTGTGATCCATACAGATCATGAATCATTGAAGCATCTGAAGGGCCAAGGTAAGCTGAACAAACGACACGCAAAATGGTTAGAGTTTGTTGAGACATTTCCATATGTAATCCGCTACAAACAAGGTAAGGAAAATATTATCGCCGATGCACTATCGTGAAGGTATGCTTTACTTACTTCATTGAGTGCAAGAATGCTTGGGTTTGAATTTATTAAAGAACTTTATGCTAGTGATATTGACTTTAGTACTATCTATGCTGCATGTAAAAAATCTGCTTTTAGGAAAGTCTACCAACATGATGGGTTTCTGTTTAGGGAGAATAGATTATGCATTCCCGTTTTTAGTATGTGTGAGTTGTTAGTGAGGGAAGCACATGAGGGAGGTTTAATGAGGGGCACTTTGGCATTGCCAAAACCTTAGGGGCATTGAGTGAACATTTTTATTGGCCTCAAATGTGAAGAGATATTGAGCGTTTGTGTGATAAATACTTAACTTGTAAACATGCTAAATCTAAGGTTATGCCTCATGGGTTGTATACACCATTGTCTATACGTAGTGAGCCATGGGTAGATGTATCGATGGACTTTATCTTGGGTTTACCTAGGACTAAGAAGGGTAGAGATTCCATCTTTGTAGTGGTTGATAGGTTCAGTAAGATGGCACACTTTATAGCATGTCATAAAACTGATGATGCCACTAACATTGCTGACTTATTCTTTAGAGAAGTAGTACGACTCCATGGGATTCCACGGAATATAGTTTCAGATTGTGATGTCAAATTCCTTAGTCACTTTTGGAAATTTTTATGGGGTAAGTTGGGAACTAAACTTTTGTATTCTACTACTTGCCACCCCCAGATTGATGGCCAGACCGAGGTTGTTAATAGGACTTTGACTCAGTTATTGCGTACTATTATCAATAAGAACTTAAAAACGTGGGAGGATTGTTTACCTTTTGTTGAATTTGCATATAATCATAGTATTCATTCCTCTACATCTTACTTACCATTTGAAATTGTTTATGGTTTTCAGCCACTAACTCCATTAGATTTGTTACCTTTGCCTGCTGATGAGCATGCGGGGCTAGATGGAAAAAGGAAAGCCGATTTGGTGAAGCATATACATGAGAAAGTAAGAGAGCAAATACAATGAAAGAATGAGCAATATGCTTCTCATGCTAATAAGGGAAGAAAACGTGTGGTATTTCATCCTGGAGATTGGGTTTGGGTACACATGTGCAAGGAGAGATTTCCTGAACAACGTAAATCTAAGCTACAATCGAGAGGAGATGGTCCATTTCAAGTCTTGGAATGGATTAATGACAATGCATATAAGCTGGATTTACAAGGTAAGTATAATGTGTCTACTACATTTAATGTTTCTGACTCAACTCATTTTGATGCAAGTACAGATTCGAGGTCGAATCCTTTTCAAGAGGGAGGGGATGACATGATCCCGACCACTCGTGGAGCATCAAAGGACATAGCCAACAATACAATAGTCCCACTACATGTACCAGAAGGGCCAATTACGAGGCAGAGTACCAAAAGACTCAGAGAAGCAATGGCCGGATTAGTTCAGAGTTTTATGGCCGATTGCAACAAACAAATAGAGACGCATGTGGGCTTCAATAGAGAGGGCCCAAAGTCACTTCACTTGGCCCAAATCAGCTTTGAATAAAGCTTCCTAAGCATTTGAAGACTTAAAAACTTGGTATTTTTGTAATTTCGTATTTGGGGGCATTATTATCTTTATGCCTTTATGGTTTCTTTTATATCACTATTTAAGCTTTCTTTCTTTTTCATTTTTGGACAATCAACGAAATTTGTAAAACTCAAAAGCTTAAAGCTTTGGCTATGGCCGAATTCTTGTAAGGGAGAGATTCCTCTTTTCAAGTTTAAATCGACTTATCTAAGTTTGGCAAACTTAGTGGCGTCTCCATTGCTAGCAAAACAGTACATGGATTCATCTTAAAGGTTCTCAAGGGCAAGTTCTTTGTGGGTCTTCTTTGTGGCCTTGGAAGGGTTTTGTTCCTACAAAATCAAATTCGCGGTTCTTGAGGTTCTGTCTGTTGCTTGGGGTTTGCTTGGATTTCGAATCTAAGTGGGTTTCTTGTCATAACATGATCAGGTCATTGATAATGATGATCCCACTAGTTATGATGAAGCAATGCGTGACATTGATTCAGTCAAGTGGCTTGAGGCCATGAAATCTGAAATAGACTCTATGTATCAGAATCAATTCTGGGACTTGGTAGATGCACCTGAAGGGATATAACCCATAGGCTGCAAGTGGATTTACAAGCGTAAAACTGATGCAGAATGCAACATCCAAACCTATAAGGATATGTTGGTGGCGAAATGTTATAGATAAATCCAATGAGTTGACTATGACGAAACCTTCTCGCCTGTTGTAATGATAAAGTCCATTCGAATTTTACTGGCACTAGCTGCACACTTTGATTATGATATTTGGCAGATGGATGTCAAAACAACTTTTCTTAATGAGAACCTCGTAGAGGAAGTCTATATGACACAACCCGAGGGGTTTGCATTTAAGGATGATCATAATAAAGTATGCAAGCTTAAACGATCCATTTATGGACTCAAGCAAGCCTCCATAAGTTGGAATATACGATTTGATGAGACAATCAAAGAATTTAACTTCATCAAAAATGTAGACGAGCCTTGTGTTTACAGGAAAGGTAGTGGGAGTGCTGTTGTATTCCTTGTATTATATATCGATGACATATTAATCATCGAGAATGATATTCCCATGATGCAAGCCACCAAGCAATGGTTATCTCAGAATTTCTCCATGAAAGATTTGGGAGAAGCAGCCTACATCCTCGGCATTAAGATCTACCGTAATAGATCTAAGAGATTATTAGGACTTTCTTAATCTACGTACATAGATAAAGTTTTGAAAAGATTCAAAATGGAAGATTCTAAAATAGGTAATTTACCTACTTGTCATGGAATTAAATTATCTAAGGAGCAATATCCACATACTCCTTTAGATAGAGAGCGTATGAGTAGGATCCATTATGCTTCAGCAATAGGATCGATCATGTACGCCATGTTATATACAAGACTTGCTGTCTCTTATATTCTTAGCATAACGAGCAGGTATCAGGCAAATCTTAATGAGCAGCACTGGGCAGCTGTCAAAATAATCCTCAAGTATCTGAGAAGAACTAAGGATGTGTTTTTGACATACGGAGATTGTTCTGAGATGAAAGTCATTGGTTACTGTGATGCGAGCTTTCAAACCGATATGGATGACAACAGATCACAAAAAGGATATCTGTTTACTTTAAATGACGGTGTTGTAAGTTGGAAAAGCTCAAAGCAATCAACTACAGCGGACTCCACCACTGAAGCCGAGTATATTGCAGTATCTGAGCCAGCTAAAGAAGTAGTCTGGATAAAGAAGTTCATCACGGAGCTGGAAGTGCTTCCCGAGATAAAGAATGACATCATGATGTACTGTGACAACACATGCACCATTGCTCAATCAAAGGAACCGATGTCCCACCAGAAATCCAAGCATGTACTCAGGAGATTTCATCTCATTAGGGAGATTGTTGAGAGAAAAGAAGTTATTATAGAGAAAATACCCACAGAAGATAATCTTGCAGATTCTCTGACTAAAAGGCTGACTCAACAAAAACATGATAGGCACACCCGAGAGTATGGTGTCCAGATTCATACTAGTTTGCTATAGTGCAAGTGGGAGATTGTTAGGGATATGCCCTATACCCAACTTGTGGATGGGCTATATGTACATGTCTTTGTAATATTTTCATTAATTAATAAAATGACAATCTTTATTATACGTGTCTTACATAACTTATATGTATCATCAACACTGTAATAAAGCCATTGGAGTAATAAGACGATGACTTTCACGCCTTATGAGAATCATTACTCTTAAATGTTCATAGTCATAGTTTTGTGAATAATCTGGGCTTTCAAAAGCGGCGAGACTAGCATCATGATATGATCCGCCCTTAAGTGGGGTATCCGATCTCATAGGCTACTAGCGGAGATCCGTCCGCTTGGTGTATCACATGGACGCATGAGTTGCTCATGTCCATCGAACTGGCTGCCGAAAGTTTTCATATGAAGTATTTATCCCAGGTGTCTATGAGAACTTTCATGTATCGATTATATGACTAGTCCTTAGACTTGAGATCTTTATAATCGTATGTGTGGATCAAATGACTTTGACATTCTCCTTCCCCGGTTCAAAAGATTCGTTCATAAGGGTATGATTGGGTCATTTGTTGAAACATATGAAGTTTGTAAAGATACAACAGAGAATCGTCACTCTCTCGGATAATATTTTCTTATAAGAATAGTATTCCAGTTCGAGGGTTGATATGTGTGATCTGTGCTTGAGAATGTGGCCATAGCAGAAGAATCATGTGAGCTTCTTGGGTTAACACGATTCATGACACTATCAATATCATACCTTTGACCATATGATAGACCCTTTTATGTACCATAGGTCAATTGGTGGGGATACAGTGAGGCGAGGGACCGTATCATATGTAAATCGCACACAGAATGGGTATATATATCTTTCCTTCTCATTTGGGGGCCTTGTCATGTTGCTAGTGTCAACCTTGGTCATTGAAATCGAACGACCATCTGATCAGAGGATAATTTATGTTCGATTAAATTATCACGATTCATTTCATGTCCAACTTGAGGGGAACCCAAAAGGTCACACAAAACAAAGTCGAAATCAATGGTTAACAGTGTACAGTTCAAATATAACAACATATATGACTACCGTAGGAATTACTTACAAATGGTTCAATGTGTTTAATTATTGAACAGATCATTTATGAGGTTCCATAGTGGCTTAGGGATTGGTGAATGACGATATGGGCATTTTGGAAATTGGAATAAAAAATAAAAAATTACTATTCATGTGAATAGCAATGTGAATAGTAAATTTTTTTTTTATTATTTATTTTGAGTTCTAATTCGGCCCAAATTCTTATTAGGGTTTTATAATCTCATTAAACCAATAAATTAAGATCTCATGGCTAAGATTAATTAGTTTTTATCCCACATCGGATTCTTAATTAATTTTGTTGTCTTTGGAGCACTATATAAACCTAAAGAATTCTTTACAAATTTTTACACCAAAACCTTTGATATCTTGGGTTTATATAAGTGAGCAACTCTAAAGTTTAAGAGTAAGCCATTGATTTTGAGGATCCTTACGTCTAATTGACTAGAGGAAACTCGAGTTAAAAGTTTTGAGGTATTTGCCTAGGCTAGCACCAAGGGCAAAATACTCGTGCACTCGAGGCGTAGTCTTGCCATTGAGTTTTGGCTTTGGTGTGTGCATCTTTGGAGGTCACACACTTGGGTGACTCTTTGGAACGTGAAAGAGCTTGCTGAGTTCGAGAAAAGCTTGTAGATTGGAGAGAGGACTGGAGGAGTCTTCGGTTCAAGTAAGTCTTTTTCTTTCTTTATTTTAATTAGAGTTCTTATTATAGTTAGCATTTTTAGGTTTATGTTCTTTGCATGTTTTATGAGTTTTATGCTTAGAATATATAGTAACATGCCTAGACTTGTAAAATAATAAAAACAAATGGGTATTGGGCAAAGGGAAAGCGGCATAATAATTTTAATTTTCCGCTGCGCACTCGCGACCGCTTCCCAATATTTGTGAGCCACACTATCAACAAAGGGCCATGCAACAAGCATCTCTTAGCTAGAGCGCCTCCATCTTCTCGAAGTAGTCAATCTCTTGCTACCCAAGTCAGTACTAATCTTTTTCTCTTTTTGGATTTTTCTTGTCATTCTCAAACATGTGTATTTATGTCTGACTTAGATTATATTGTGTCGACTGTCAAAAGTGGGAAAAATTTGGTGAGGTAGCCCGAGGGTTTGGCTGGAGTGTCATCTGCATTATTAAATTTGAAGATTACATTTTGATGTTTCATTCAAAGAAATTACATATAGATGTTTTTATTCTAAATACATCACAAAGTGTGCAGTCGTGGTTATCATCTGGATCACCAGGAAAGCCCCTTTTTGCCACTCCCCACTACATATAGACCATAGATGAACACACCATCCATGCAGCAGATGTCGTATGTGCAGCCACAATCATCGAAACCATCACATCAGATGCTGGAGCATACCATCAACAGCCCACTGCAAGACCGACGGGTTCCATAATTCAGAAGCCTCATTTCTTGCATCATTTGGTTGGTAGGATATATTTTTAATTCATGCTATCAAGTCATGTTATTTTTAGTTTAAGTAGGATATATTTTGAAATTCCCTACAAGCAATAGCGACAAAGAATCTCTATACCCAAGAAGGGGGGGGTGAATTGGGTTATCGCTATAAATGCGGAAATATAAAATCTTTGCCGATTTTAAGCTCTTATTACCAAGTGGGAGTTTTAGGCCAATTTTCTCTATTCTAATAAATAGCCTATATGCAAGTTTCTAATCAATAAGTGTAAATACAAATTAACTTACAAATAGTAAAAGAGTAGGGAAAGAGAAATACGACACCGAGATTTATAGTGGTTCGGCCAAACGTACCTACGTCCACTCCCCCAAGCCTCGCTTGAAGATTTCCACTAAAATCGAGTTTCCGTGGTTCACCCGTAACCAAGAGTTTTCCGCAAAGGTGCACTCCAAACCCTTTTACAATTTTGAGTTTTGTTCGTAGGCTCACTCACAAACCTTTACAACTACCCAAATAATGGGATTTCACAAACCGCAAGTGTTTTTGATAAAGAAGAATTAAAACACACTTGGGCACTCACAAATAATAAGAAGATTGTGTGAGAGCAAACCCAAGTGTTCTAAGCTCACTAAATGTAATGAAGATGTGTGTGAGCTTGTACGAGTGTTTAAGTATTTGAAGATTTAAGACACTCTTGTTTTTGCTTTCTAAGAAATGATATGAAGGTGCAAGAACTCTTTATTTGCCTTAGAGAATGTGTATGAAGGTTGTTTTTAAAGTCTCTCTAGGTTTCTTGCATGGGGCAAATGAGTTGGGGTCCTATTTATAATAAAATGCAAAGTATTACCCAACTTACAGCGAAACCGGCGAGCAAACCGGTCTAGGTTTGCAACGGCTCCTAACGGCTATATAACGTTCAAAAAACTAGCCGTTAGACCGGCGAGAAAACCGGTATGGAGACCGGCGAGTAGTAGCCCGGTTCCAGAGAGCATGGTTTCTTTGCCAATACCGGCATGAATACCGGCGAGGTGACCGGCACGGTATGGCCCGGTTCCAGTAGGCATGCAAAACAGGGGAAGGCCGGTTTAAAGACCGGTAAGGGGACCGGTAAGGTCCATGCCGGTTCCAGAAAAATTCCCTAAGTACTAAAATGCAGATTTGAAGGTTTTAATGCATTTCGTACATGCCCCTAATGCATCTAAGTGAATGTGCATGATTCCTATGAGCTTAGGCACTTGAATATTACATCTCACATTACAAATTAAATCCTAAGCTAAGACTTTTGCAATATAATCTTCATTTTGCCGCAAGTCTTCACATTCTCGCTCTTCACTCCATATGCTTCGACACTTTTTGTATAGCTTCGTGTTTGCACTCCGAAGTCGTCGATTGCGTTGACGTCATCAAAATCCAATTACGCGACCAAGTCGCCAACATATTTTTCTAAAGAATTGATTAATGATTTTCGTGTTACACTTTCTTTTATCTTTTACATAATTTCTGTGTTTCTTAGTTTTCTTAATTGAGTTGTACTAAAATTAACAAAGATTACTCCCTAGGAAGTGTTCGACTGAAAGCCTGAAACAAATCCTCACTTAACTCCCCAACATTTTCAGTGAGTTCTCTCTCTTTCTCTTTTTCTTTTTCCCTTTTTTTCCTTTTTTAGTTATTGATAAAAGTAATGTATTTATAATACACTAGTTTTGGTGCAATTAATCGTCTTTATATAATGCCTCTCCGATTCTTTCTATTTAAATTATAAATTTATCATTTTACAATGTGTTGTGTTTGGCTTATGTCATTTATGATATGTATTATAAGTATTTGAAATATAATTTAAGTTTCAATTTTACTTAATTGTACATAACAAATGCATATAAAACTTAAGTATGAACGTGAAATGTTCTTCCAAAATTCCATTTTACAGTGTTCTTTGTGTTTGGCACTTTTTGTTGTTGTAGCTGGATTGATCTCGATTTGGTCGATCGTCAATCACTTGGTGAGTTACGTGCTTTATTTTGCTCGGCATTCGATTGTTCTTTAATTTAGTGGTTGGTGTATCAGAAATTTTGTGAGGTGGTTGTTGTAGTCGCTGAATTTTACCTTCAGCCTACAATCGAGAATTTTTATGATGGGGCTCCATCGATCCTACAAAACAAAATTAACGGAGCGTAGAGTAGCTATCCACCGGTGTGGTGGACACCGTAGGCATTCCGACGCTCAAGTCAGTGATGGTGATGAGCAAAAGGGGAGAAGAAATAAGGTAACTCGAGAGTGAGGTCATAATGACATTTGGGTCACTGGCCCAAGTTTAGCCCGTACAGCTGTTGAAACAACATTGTGACCTACTGTTACTGTGTGTTTGTGTCTTCAATTTTTCATTTTTCATTTTTATTAGTTTATGTTCACATATATTTGATATAACTGCCCATTTTATTTTTACTTGGTGAGTCTCTCACAATCTTATCTCAGACCCAATGGCGAGTTGGGTTCTTTCAGAATGTGGCTTAAAGCCTCTCCCTCTTATTTTTCCAAGGCCAAGAACCAGAATTAATCCCACAATGGACAAATTTTTATAAAGCATTGCTGGGTTAAGGTTTAATGGAGGTGTATGAGCTATATGTTTAGATGTTTTGGTGGTTTTTGGTTTGGCTGCTACTGCTGCTTATTTGAACGATTGGGTTGTTTGGCCTTTGTACTTGGCTGCTCAGGGAACCATATTTTGGGCTCTTTTTGTGCTTGGTCATGATTGGTAATGAAAATTTTTCTTTCCTTATAGATCTGGGGTGTTTGTTCTTTTGGTTAAGGTTTGGATTTTGGTGTTAAATTTTGGATTTTGATTTTTGAAATGCAGTGGTCATGGAAGCTTGTCAAATGATCACAAATGGAATAGTGTGGTGGGGCATCTGCTGCATTCTTCAATTCTGGTTCCTTATCATGGATGGTATGCTCATAATTGAAGAAGAACCTTTATTTGGAATTTGTTATGGGATCCAATTTTATGCATAATCTTGGTATAGTTATGTTCTGTTTCTTTGATGTTTGCAGTATTCTAATAGATGGTATGAAACTGCCTCTGAATTCTGATTGTGGTCAATGTGTTGTAATGAAATTTGCAGGAGAATTAGCCATAGGACTCATCATCAAAACCATGGGCATGTTGAGAATGATGAATCATGACACCCGGTTAGTTAATTACTTTTGTCTGTGATATATTTTGTTCAAATTTATAGTTCATTAGCAGCATTTCTATGTTTTTGCAGAAATGGAATTGCTGTATGGTTTTTATGTTGTCTAGTTATGAATCGACCGAAGATTTTTTTAAATATTTCTTCCATATATATCACTGTATATATATATTGCCTAGCTACTAGCTAGAAGCTTTGGAATAACTTCTACTTCATTGGTCTTCATGCAGATATGTAATGTAGTTGCTGTAGCCAAAATTATGAATGCAACCCTTATCTTGCTAGTATTGAAGGAGGACCAGATTTGGAAGGATCAAACATAATACAACTTTTATTTAGACTTAAACAAGTGTAGTTATTTGAATGGCCTATAAAATTAGTGAAAATAAATTAAATGCATTTCATCATGCTGGTGAGGATTATATTAACATATTGTAGTTTTTAATTTCATTGATATTAGTTTTTCCAATATTTTTGGAGAAGCTTTCTCAGTTTCTTTATTCTGAACCATAAAGTTAGTAGTTGATTGGAAGTGGTTTACATAAACTTATTTATGAAATTTTTGTGGATGGCTTTTTTAATAATATTTTTTTTTTTTTATAAATATAACTCTAACTTGATTTTTATATGTACAGTTTAATGGAAAAAAAGAGCATATTCTCATGATGAGATCGATGAAATTCGTTCGGATTGGACATCTTATGTTTTAGGCCTTATTTAATTATGTATCCTTGTAGATTTTGTTATTGTTTTCGGACATAATAGTTTTCGGTATGGTACTTAAGTTTAGGAAAAACATGTTGGAAGATAATATTTTGTTAATAGCTACATTGATAGTTATGGATATTATGCAGGTTTTGTTTCAATTTTCTTGTGCAATATTTATTTGCATTACATATAATATCTGTTAGTATCACATGATAAAAAAATTCAAATCAAATATTTATTAGAATTTTAAAAAAACATATTTAAATTTTCTTCAAAATTCGCGCTAAAATGAAAAATTATAAATTTGTTTCCCGCTTAGAATTCTTGATAGAAACAAATATGTCATATTAATCTGTCATGTGTTAATGATAGATTTGTTTCGGTGAAGAATTATAGACAAAATCTATCAAAAATTTGTCAAGAATTATTGATAGAGAAATAATCTATCAAGAATTCTTCATGGCAAAAAGTCTGTTAAGAATTCTTGACACCCTGATTCTTGACACTTGAGTTTTCTGTCAAGAAACCACTTTCTTGATAGAGCGAGTACTGTCAAGATAGCCTGTTTTTCTAGTAGTGATTGTTTTGACGGTGTTATTTCCATGGCAATGCGTGTGGAGCTATGGTGGGACTGTTGTTGGTGGAATGAGGGAGCAATGACAGGTGAATGTGTGGTGAGGGAACTCAGCGTGCATATGGCGAGGGATCTGGGCATGTGTCTATTAAGTTTCCTTTAGCCATTATCTTTTGATAGTATTTCTTTATTGTCAATAATTTATCTTATTACTTTATAATGGAAACTAACTTCTGTAACATCCCAGATTATTTTAAAGTGTTAACGTGAATTTTATTTTTCGCGCGTGAGGCTATGTCCGAACGCAAGGCCAATTTTATCAAAAAAAATGGGATCATTTCATGAAATCAATTATAATTTTATATTAGACTAAATTTGGGGGTGAATTGAAAATTTTTATAGTAGAAATAAATAAGTAAAACTTGAAATTTCTACAATTTATTCATAAGTTATAAAAACACACAAATAATAAATAAATAAAACCCAGAAACTACTAGAACACACACACATGTGAGAGAGGAAGCATACACACAAATACTTTAAAGACACACACTTAAACAAGAGAAGAATCGGTATTGGACCCCTAGTAATCAGAACTTTCAGCAACTAGGAAGACCAAATCAATGGAACAATCAACAAAATCAAGGCTATCCACAAGCTAGAAATCCTTATCAAGGTGTCCCACTAGTTCAGAAACCCCAATCAGTTTAACAATGCCCCTAGCCTTGCTGGTAGTCAACCGTTGCCTCCTTCACTTGTTGATTTGGCACAATTGTGTCAAAAAGGGAAGTTTAAGGAAGCTATTGAGTTGATGGATAAAGAAGTTAAAGCCGAGCAGGGTAGATAAGAAAGGGAATCAGGAGAGTGAGAGGAAGGAGGGGAAATCGAGAGACAGAGTGGGGGGTAGAGCGAGAACAAGAAGGATATGAAAGAGTTCTGGTTTGAAGTTTGATTTCATCTAAAGAGTCAAAAGCACAGTCGCTGAACACATCTGGTCTTTAGAAGAAGCTGCATTGTGCTTTGAATGGTATTTGATTTGTTTTTACTTTATATTCTTGCGCTGCATTAGAAAATGAAATGTTGACTTATCCTGTTACTTGCAGATTGATAGTGATAAGTTAGAGTTAGTTATTCTAATTAATCTCCACGTTCTTAATGTTAGTAGTTAGTTATCTTTAGAATTGCAATATAACCAAGAGATTGGTGCGTGAATTGGGGATTTTGGCAAATAGGATTAGAAAAGCTACACATGTTCATATAAAATAATTTGAAGCAGAACGGCTGTGTTGATGGTATTGATTATTGAAATGAATGTTAGAGTACTTTGACTTTTAGTTTAAATTTGACAGTGAAAAAAAAGGGGGGGGGGGGGGGGGGCTGAATTGTTTTCTATAATACATGATTGATGCGTTACTAAAGTGTGAGAGAGCCTGGGTTTATGTAGTAGAATAAACAATAGTAGATGAAATTTGTGGCCTGTTTTGGGAAGGGTTATTTTGAATAATGAGAGGGCTGGTTTTGTTATGTATCATGCGCTATAATGTGTAACTGAAGTGGTCGAGTGCATGCTAGTGTGGCAGTGGCTAGAATAAATAAATTGAATAAGGTTGTGAGTTAGAAAAGGATAGATAGTAATTTTAGTTGACTAGAAATCTGAACAGGTTGTGATGTAGTTTAGGGTGATTTTCTGTTTTGGATTTGAACTTGTTTGATATGTATTGGCAGATTATTGAAATAAACAAGTTGATTAGAAAGTGTTTAATTTTAGTTATTAATCATGAAATTTGAAGAAAGCTAATTTGATTAAAGGATTGGGACAGATTCGATAGAACCCTAGGAAATTGGGAGAATTTTGGGGGTTTCTTTATTTGTGAAATTACATTATTTTGGGTGAAGAATTGAATGTTTTGAATAATGATTCTGGTCGTGTTGATGGAAAATGACTCAAGAATGTTCAAGTGTCACTTTGGCCGAATCTTAAAGTGTTGATAAGGGAAATATGTTTTATGAATTTGATGGTATTTCATGCTTAAGGTGTAAAGATATGTATTGATTGTTATTTGAGTTAAAGTTTAATGGTGAGACCTTATGGGGTGGGAATATATACATATATATTATGGCTTAAATACTGTTTTGATAGGGACAAAAAAAAAAAAAAAATAAGGAACAGAATGATGATATATATTATGGAAATTAACTAAATAGATTTGATTGCTTAATACGTTTACGTGCTCATAATGTATATTGTGGTAAATAATGAGATGCATGGACATGATGATAAAGCATGAGAATTTGTAGAGTAAATAAATTATATACGATTGATAGGTTATATAAGTATTGATATGTGACGTACAAGTATGATTATAAGGCCTCGAGTTATATATCAGAAAAGTTTCGATTTTATGTATGTGTAAGCACAAACGTGGAATAGGTAACTTAATATGAGAAGCGTCTGTACATGTAAATTTTCGAAATATTAACATAGGATAATTAAAAGTGAAAGTATAAGAATTGTATATGCGTGGAGGTGCATTAAGGTTTTTGGTAATTGAATTGAAATTAAGTATGATATTGGAACTCAAAAAGTCTTAAAGGAAGCTTCAAAGGTTTTAAAAGAATCGTATTTCATGAAATGTTTTTTTTTTTACAGTTTTGAGAAATAGAAAATGATTTTATATTTTTCGGGGCATGAGGTAAAACCTCACTGATAAGTACATGAAAATGTACTTAGAAACATCACTGATCTAGGTTTATTGTTAAGTATTTAGTTTTATATTTTATATTTTAGTACATAATTTCTATTGTTATATTAATTTAAAAATATTTATTATTTACACTAATTTAATGATTTTTATTTGTAGGAATATTAATACATGAATCCTAAGACAATTGCAAGTGTTTAGGGATGCATAGGACGCACACAGTAGCCGAAAACGCGAAGAGCAAAAGCATTGAACTGGCGCCATGGCGCCGAGAAGATCACTAGCGCCACAGCGCCAGTGAGACAATGCAAGACGAGCGCCGCGACGCTTCAAGCTCACGCATCCAGTACAAGAGTCCCGAGGGGCGCCACTCAACCAGCGTCGCGGCGCTGCGGAAGGAAGCATCACGCGTTTCAGCTTTTAAAATTTACGGTTTTCTAAAATCCTAATGACACCCAGACACCACTATAAATATAACAGTTCGTCCAGACTCAAAGGGAGGCTAGTTACAAAAATAACAACAAGAAATCAGAGTCGTGCAGATTCCCGGGATCAGAAATAATGATTTATTCAATGATTCCCCATCCTATCTCTGTTATTTCTTCATCCAGCATGCGAAACTAATATCCTAAGCAAAGCTAAGGGCGAACTCTTGTACCCAACTCTTGTATTTTCGTTATTTGATTCATGGATGATTTATTTGTTTAATACAATTGTTATTCTATTCGTCTCTTTATTCTTTTGATTATTTTGATTTGAGAACTATATTTTATTAATTTACATATAGATTCAGTCACGCTTTTTCTATGTGTTGTTGGTGAAATTAGTTGTGATTAGTTAAGGTTGTTTTGCGAGTTAATCTTCTGCTGCAATATTGCCCGAGGGTATATTGTCGTCGTTAGATAGGTTGTAACGATAACCTTGTGAGTTGTGAACGTAGAGAAGATAAAATAACAATTACTTTAGAACTTTAATTGGTGTAGAATTGAATATCATCCAATTGTGGATTTGGGACGTGAAATCCTCAATTGCGTAATAAAATGAATCAATAACGGAATATAGGTAATAGGTACAAGAGGGAACCCTGACGCTTTGCTATTTCTCTATATTGATTAAATCGTTTAAGCTTTCGTAATCTTTAATTTACATCTCAATTTGATCTTTTCTTTAAGTTAGTTATTGCTAAACGTTTTTGTTTAAGTGAATTAGACTATACTGCAATAACCGCGAGTTATTTTTGGGCGTAATCAAAATTTGGCGCCGTTGCCGGGGAGACGGTTACAAGCAAAAGGACCAGATTTGCTTAATTAACAACGAACGGTAACTAACTTCGTTACATTTATTTTATTTTCTTTTATTCAGTTACTTTAAGTTTCTTGGTTTTTATTCCTGAATTTATTTTCCGTTTATTTTATTTTTAATTTTAGTTATTCTTTTATTTCTGTTTCTAGTATCACTCGTGATTAATTACATGCCTAGACGTAGGGATAGATTTGGTAGGTTCGTTAGAACTGAAGAAGAGAATTCTGATTCAGAGAGTTTGTTTGACAATCTCTTTGCCACACCCTCCACATTTAGTGCACACACCATGGGTGATTACGAGAGACCACCTAGGAGGACTCTTGAAGAGTACCTCCACCCAACTCGCACCGCTACACTTTCGTGTATCATATTTCCTCAATGCACCACCCGTAGATTTTAAACCTGGGATGATACAATATCTCCCAATCTTTCATGGTTTGGAGAACGAAAACCCCTATGTACACATTAGAGAATTTGAAGAGGTAGTAGCAATTTTCCATGACCGGTTTGGAACCACCGACACAATCAGACTTAAGTTTTTCCCTTTTTCCCTTAAGGACAAAGCTAAGAGTTGGTTGTACTCTTTAAGACCTAGGTCAATAGGATCGTGGGGCGAGATGACCCGGGCATTCTTCGACAAATACCTCCCACACCATAAGACAGATGCCCTAAAAAAATAAATCTCCACCTTTCCCAGAAAGACAGTGAGACCCTTTATCAAACATGAGAGAGGTATAAGACGTTATTAGCTAGTTGCCCTCACCATGGATTTGAGAGTTGGCGTTTAGTCAGTTACTTCTATGATGGATTGACACCTAGGGAGCGCCAATTCGTTGAGACGATGTGTAATGGTGAGTTTATCCGAAAGGACCCTGATGAGGCTCTCGAGTACCTAGATGACCTAGCTAAGAAGTCTCATACCTGGACTAGACCTAATTCTTGAAGGGGTTTTATTAGGGGGTGAATCCGGTAGCGCAGCGGAAGCGGTGAAAAAATCTTATTTTCAGATTTCAAAACTTTTTCTCGGATTAATTAAATAAACATATTTATTTAATATTCCAATAATCAAATTATGAAAACAAAATTCAAATGAATCATATTCAAGTGAATTTACCAAATTACCCCAACATGGTATTTTGTCCATTTTAGTCCGAAATTGATCTAATCAATTTTGAATGATTCTAAATCATTTCTAAGATGAACTTAGCATGTTCAAAACATCAAAAACACCAAAGCAACAAAAATCCCAAAAATCTTATCTTGGCCGAGAGCCTCCAAAGGGGGGGGGGTTTTGTGCATTTTGTCATTTCATGCATCAAAACACATCAAGATGTAATCCAATCAACATGAAACTTGTTATGCATCATATACACATCCAAATGCATAACATAAATGAAAAGCCCCAAATTTGGAATTAGTTATAAACCCTAATTTCTCAATTCCACAAATTGGACAAATTATACTAAATACACCAAATCAATTACTTCAATCATCTTTCTTACATCCAATCCAAGTCTCAACACAATGACACAACTCAAGATCAAATCTAGGTCATCTTAGAGTGGATCAACAACTCTAGATTAACAACATGGTTTCAAAAACCTTAAAAGAAGACTTACAACTACAATAGTCACAAGCTTTCTTCATTAAACATGCTCATCACTTTCAATCAAACTTCCATCAACAAAAACACAAAGAAATAAAGAAAGAAACAATCTAAGATCATCACATGTTAAAGCCTAGAACCTAAGGAACAAATTCCTCTCTAATATCAAGTTTGAAAAACTTACTAAAATTCCAAGCTTTCTTTGATATGTCTTTCTTTTCTCAAGCTTTCCTTAGCTTTCTTCAATGGAGTTTATTTGGTAAAGTGAATTAGGTTGATGGTAAAGTGAAATGAAAATCAATATATACTTGTTGCATTTTGTCTATGGCCGAAAATGACTAAGGCAAAAACAAGTTAATTAATTTCAATTTCATTTCAACCAATTTAGTCCACTTACATAAATATCTCATTAACAACTTTATTAGATATTTATTTAAGTCAACTTAGGCAACTTTAATCATTTCAAAACAAATATCTAAAGTTAAGAAGATATTTATTTTTAATTATATTAATCATTTAACAATTAATTAATTAATTAAATACAAATATCTCAAATATATGTATTATATTTACATTAAATAATACATATATTCATTTATGATATAAGTCAAAAATCTCAATTTGACATTTAATTAATGTGTATTTAAAATAATCAAGTATTAAATGTAACTACACAACAATTAAAGAAATGACTATCGGGTCCCTACACATGTATTTTGCGTTTAACCTTTAAACGACTTTATAAACAATCAATATCGTTTATTAATGTTGCTCTAGTGCTCTACGAGTTTATTTCATTATTGAGACTCTCTAGATTCAGGCGTATCCGTCACGAAATCCAATTTCGTGTCCATAATTTATCCACACATAAATTATGACGATCACGGATAAACTGGCTGAATCATACAGGTCGAGGTCAGGGCAAATGTTTAATTCCTCCGTCACAGGTATCCGGATTTATCCCAGAGATATAGATGTAAACGTCAAATCTCTATGGGGATTATCCAGTCGACTATTCTATTAGCAATCTCACGAGAATGTTTAGAACTAGCTTCTAAAATTTACCACAGGCCCATGGTTTTATCTGATTACTAATTGTATGGACTACCTATGCTCTGTTACACAGAACTGACGGATCCTGTCTTGACACACATAGGACACACTGAGGATCTATCTACACCCAACGAACAGGCGGAGGTCTGATCTAAATAGATCGGTGACGTGACTGCCATCTAAGTGTAGAAGATGTCTCATGTGCCTACAATGGCATCTAAAGTCTAAGAATCACAAGTGCTACTCAACCCAAGAAGATTCTTATTGACGCTGGTGTACCATCCATTAAGAATCTTCGGTGAGTCAAAACAATGTTTATCCGCTATAAACACCTACACGTCTATACTAGTCTCCAAGACTTATGGTTCATTGAGAAACCATTGGAATCATATATTCCAGTATACGACTTGTACTGGTCTCAACGGGTTTACTATACTGACCAAGCAGTGTAAACCTTGACCAGGAACTATCTGAGAATGACAACGTCATGATACTTGTCAATGTCCGTTGCGACGCTTTTGCAATTGTATCATGACTAATCATTCTAGGGTCATTACGTCATTACCATATTATAAGATTCATTATATTAAAGAAACTGCATATATTATTCATAATAATAATGTTTTACAGAAGTATTTACAAGGAAATACAACCGGGAATTGGCGCTGTGAGCACCAACCAACAACAAAAACTCTCACTTGCTCTAGTGCCAATAACGATTGTATCTAATACCCATCGACTCCACGTGTTTATCAAACAACTTCGGAGGTATGGCCTTCGTCAGCGGGTCTGCTACATTATCTTCACTCGGTACCTTGCACACGACAATATCCCCTCGTGACACAATCTCTCGAATGATATGGTACTTACGTTCCACATGCTTCGACTTCTGATGCGCCCTTGGTTCCTTTGCTTGCGCAATGGCTCCAGTATTATCACAGTATAACGGAATCGCATTCACGATACTTGGGACAACTCCCAATTCTGTGACAAAATTCTTTATCCACACAGCCTCTTTTGCGGCTTCGGAAGCTGCAATATATTCCGCCCCAGTGGTGGAATCAGTTGTAGATCCCTGCTTGGATCTCTTCCAACAAACTGCACATCTGTTAAGGGTAAAGACAAATCCAGATGTAGACTTTCTATCATCGGGATCCGATTGGAAATTGGAGTCTGTATACCCATTAACTTGCAGTTCGTTTCCTCCATAAATTATTAACTTATCCTTAGTACCTTTAAGATACTTGAGGATATGTTTAATGGCCATCCAATGGTCATTACCTGGGTTGGACTGATATCTGCTAGTTACGCTAACAGCGAAACTGATATCAGGTCTTGTACATAACATGGCATACATTATGCTGCCCAAACAAGAAGCATAAGGTTGGCTAGACATTCTAACCTTCTCATCTTCTGTTTGCGGACTCATCTTCTTTGAAAGATGAATCCCATGTCTGAATGGTATGTTTGCTGTCTTACAGTTACCAAAATTATATTGTTCTAAGATCTTATCTATGTACGTTGATTGGGATAACCCAATCAGCTTCCTTTGTATATCTCTATAGAGTTTTATCCCTAAAACATAGGAAGCTTCTCACAGGTCCTTCATGGAGAAATTCTTACAGAGGTACGCTTTAACGCTTTGTAACATACCTAAATCATTCCTAATGCTTAGGATGTCATCAACATATAGGACTAAAAATACGACCATGCTCCCACTGGCCTTCTGATACACACATGATTCTTCTGAATTCTTGAGAAAACCAGACGATCCAATAATCTCGTCGAATTGAAGATTCCAACTTCGTGAAGCTTGTTTAAGTCCATAAATGGACTTCTTAAGCTTACATACCATGCCCGAGTTTTCGCTGGATGCAAAACCTTCCGGCTGTTCCATATAGATTTCTTCATCAAGAAATCCATTTAGAAAAGCCGTTTTGACATCCATTTGCCAAATCTCGTAGTCATGATACGCAGCTATAGAAAGCAAAATCCGAATAGACTTAAGCATTGCAACCGGTGAAAAAGTCTCATCGTAGTCGACGCCAGGTCGCTGCGTGTAACCTTTTGCTACCAGTCAGGCCTTGTAAGTTTCAACCCTTACCGTCAGGCCCTCGCTTCCTCTTGTAAACCCATTTACAGCCGATAGGAACAATTCCCTCTGGAAGCGGAACCAAGTCCCAAACTTGATTCTCATGCATTGAGTCTATCTCGGATTTCATGGCACTTTGCCATTTCACGGAGTCGATGTCCAACATCGATTCTCTATAGGTGAAATGATCTGTCTCTTCTATTAAGAGAACATCCATACTCTTTTCTTGTATCAAATACAAGCGTTCAGGAGGTCTGGATACCCTTTCTGGCCTACGGAGTGTATGTGTTGAAGGTCATTCATCTACTTGAACTTCAGGTTCCTCCGTTGGTTCGTTGTTTTCAGGTTGTACTTCATCAAGCATAACCTGTCTATGATCACCACCTTCTGACAAAATTTCTACTTCTAGAAATTTTACGAAGCGAGCTACGAATATATTTCGATGCTCGGTATCATAGAACAGATATCTCCTCGTATTCGGAGGATATCCAACAAACCTAAACTTTTGCCCTCGAGGCGAAAGCTTACTTTGCTGAGTCACCCTGACATAGGCAGGACAACCCCAAACCTTAATATAATTAAGATTTGGTCTCCTACCGAACCATATCTCATACGGTGTCGTAGGAACAGCCTTTGAAGGAATCTTATTCAAAAGATGTGCGGCGGTTAAGAGAGAGCCCCATAAATAATAGGGCAAATCTGTGAAACTCAACATTGATCGGACCATATCCAATAAAGTCCGATTTCTCATCTCAGATACTCCATTATGTTGTGGGGTACCTGGAGGAGTGTATTGAGCGAGAATCTCATTCTCTTTCATATAATCCATGAACTCACCACTCATATATTCGCCACCTCGATCAGATCGAAGGCATTTAATATATTTACCAGTTTGTTTTTCTACTTCATTTCGGAATTCTTTGAACTTTTCAAGGTTTTCGATTTATGTCGCATCAAATAGACATACCGTACCGTGATAAATCATCGGTAAAGGTAACAAATATGAATAACCACTGTGAGCAGTTTGACTTAGTGGACCACATACATCAGAATGTACGAGTTCCAGTAAGTTAGTGGCTCGGTGTCCAACACCAGAAAATGGGGCTTTGGTCATTTTACCCTGAATACAGGATTCACAGGTTGGATAGGATTCAATGGTAAGATCTGGTATCAAACCATTCCTAACCATTTGATTAAGGCGTTTAGCCCCAATGTGACCTAGCCGCATATGCCATAGTTCAGTATTATTAACTTCAGGTAATCTACGTTTATTAATTCCAGAACTTAATATATCTTTTGATGTTTGCAGTGTATAATGACCATGCTTATTTGGACAACAAAGGATCTGAATATTATTTTTATCATATAAATACAAAGAACTATTCTTAATATTAATACAAAAGCCTTCTGTATCTAATACAAAAAGGGATATAATATTAGCCACACATCCTGGCACAAAAAAGCATTCATTTAACAAAAGTGTCCCATTCGGCAATGAGATCTCGCATACTCCCACTGCAACTGCATCCCGTGAGTCTCCACTCCCGAATCGCAACTGCATCTCTCCAGGCTTCAGCCTCCTACTTTCCTTCAGCACACCTGCACGTATTACAAATGTGAATGGGACAAGCAGAATCTAAAATCCAGTTGGATGTGACGGCTTCACAAGCCAAAGATATATCAATAACTGGAAAAATAAAAGTACCTGATGTGCGATGCTCTCTCCCTCCTGATCTGGGCAATGTAATCTGGACAGTTCCTCTTCTAGTGCCCGACCTTGCCGCAGTGGTGGCATTTGTCTTCAGAAGCCCTTTTGGGCTTAGCTATCTTTGCTTGCTGTTGAGGACCAACTGCCTTATTCTTCTTCTTCCCTTTCTTGTTCTTTCCCTTGGACATTCCTTGGGAGCTGAAAGAGAAGTAGATCTAGGAGGGCGAGTCGGTAATCCCTTCCTAAGGTCCTCCTCTGCCGTGAGCAACATCCTATGTAGCTCATGGTAGGTACAGATAGTCCCATGCATGTTGAAGTACATCACAAACTGTCGGAATGAAGCTGGTAGTGAACCAAGAATGACACTCCTCCCGAGAATGTCATTTAGGATGAGATTATATTGCCTCAATTGATCGATCAAATCGATCATTTGAAGAACATGTGGGCTAACACTTTGCCCCTCATCCAGACGTGCATGGAACAGTTCCATGGCGACTTTGTGAACAATCACAATCTCGTCATCATACTATAGGAATCAACCATACCATAGTACTGTTGCTTGAGTTTCAGAGAGAGAGAACTGAGGATGTATGATTTAACCCTTAAATCCTCATCATTCCAAGTTTCAAAAACTCGCGTTCCTCCTCCGAAGCATCCTCACCCACTGCAAGGGGCAACGGACCCTCAAGTACATATCCCAACTTTTCGGAGTCGAGGACAATCCTCAAGTCCATTTCCCAGTCTGTAAGTTCTCAGCGCCTTTCAGTTTGTTCGCATCAAGCATACGCGCAAACTGGTTTGTGGATTGACCCGCCATCGCAAATCTATCATATAGATCACGAAAAACGGTTAGCAGATATAAAACAGTTTCATATAATATCTTAAGCATAAACTAGATCATGGATTTTTAATCTAATATGCTCCTCCTACTAAATCATGCAATACTGTAATCCCAAAACAGAATACAAATATTTAATAATTAAATTAAATACTAATAGTGAAAAGTGGACCCCGTGAATATATTTCAGCTCACAGCAGAGGCACGGTCTCGCCTACGTATATTCATCAGGTAGACAACTCATTTGTCAATCACTCAATAGTGATTCCTAAGTTTCCAGTCCTAGTCGTTTCTCGTTTTCGCTGCGAAGGCAGGCCCACAAGGAGACGTACCAAGTTTAAACTCGTCAATGATAAACTCAAGTTACTTACGTAATCCTGACAGCTAGGGCACGTTCAGAATTCCGCTTTCGCTTGAATTTATCTAGTATCTGATATACATCCGGTATGAATAAATCTCTATCGGCTACACCCTCACAGCAGAGGCACGGTCTCGGATGTAGTCACGGAGAAGTATTCATAAACCGTATTGACAAGACGGACCATATAAGATGCATCAAATACACAATTACATTAAAACCTTATTAATTAGGGATTTTTCCGTTAAGTGTCATACACCCTAAATCTAACCGATTCAGTTTCTAATAAGCATGCACAAAGTGAAGAAAAGATGATTTAAATAAAGCCAATAATTTTAAACGGCCTAGAATCAGACTCGCTCTGATACCATTTTGAAGGGGTTTTATTAGGGGGTGAATCCGGTAGCGCGCGGAAGCGGTGAAAATCGTATTTTCAGATTTCAAAACTTTTTCTCGGATTAATTAAATAAACATATTTATTTAATATTCCAATAATCAAATTATGAAAAACAAAATTCAAATGAATCATATTCAAGTGAATTTACCAAATTACCCCACATGGTATTTTGTCCATTTTAGTCCGAAATTGATCTAATCAATTTTGAATGATTCTAATCATTTCTAAGATGAACTTAGCATGTTCAAAACATCAAAAACACCAAAGCAACAAAAATCCCAAAAATCTTATCTTGGCCGAGAGCCTCCAAAGGGGGGGGGGGGGTTTGTACATTTTGTCATTTCATGCATCAAAACACATCAAGATGTAATCCAATCAACATGAAACTTTATATGCATCATATACACATCCAAATGCATAACATAAATGAAAAGCCCCAAATTTGGAATTAGTTATAAACCCTAATTTCTCAATTTCCACAAATTGGACAAATTATACTAAATACACCAAATCAATTACTTCAATCATCTTTCTTACATCCAATCCAAGTCTCAACACAATGACACAACTCAAGATCAAATCTAGGTCATCTTAGAGTGGATCAACAACTCTAGATTAGCAACATGGTTTCACAAACCTTAAAAGAATACTTACAACTACAATAGTCACAAGCTTTCTTCATTAAACATGCTCATCACTTTCAATCAAACTTCCATCAACAAAAACACAAAGAAATAAAGAAAGAAACAATCTAAGATCATCACATGTTAAAGCCTAGAACCTAAGGAACATATTCCTCTCTAATAGCAAGTTTGAAAAACTTACTAAAATTCCAAGCTTTCTTTGATATGTCTTTCTTTTCTCAAGCTTTCCTTAGATTTCTTCAATGGAGTTTATTTGGTAAAGTGAATTAGGTTGATGGTAAAGTGAAATGAAAATCAATATATACTTGTTGCATTTTGTCTATGGCCGAAAATGACTAAGGCAAAAACAAGTTAATTAATTTCAATTTCATTTCAACCAAATTTAGTCCACTTGCATAAATATCTCATTAACAACTTTATTAGATATTTATTTAAGTCAACTTAGGCAACTTTAATCATTTCAAAACAAATATCTAAAGTTAAGATATTTATATTTTAATTATATTAATCATTTAACAATTAATTAATTAATTAAATACAAATATCTCAAATATATGTATTATATTTACATTAAATATTAAATACATATATTCATTTATGATATAAGTCAAAATCTCAATTTGACATTTAATTAATGTGTATTTAAAATAATCAAGTATTAAATGTAACTACACACACAAATTAAAGAAATGACTATCGGGTCCCTACACATGTATTTTGCGTTTAACCTTTAAACGACTTTATAAACAATCAATATCGTTTATTAATGTTGCTCTAGTGCTCTACGAGTTTATTTCATTATTGAGACTCTCTAGATTCAGGCGTATCCGTCACGAAATCCAATTTCGTGTCCATAATTATCCCACATAAATTATGACGATCACGGATAAACTGGCTGAATCATACAGGTCGAGGTCAGGGCAAATGTTTAATTCCTCCGTCACAGGTATCCGGATTTATCCCAGAGATATAGATGTAAACGTCAAATCTCTATGGGGATTATCCAGTCGACTATTCTATTAGCAATCTCACGAGATGTTTAGAACTAGCTTCTAAACTTTACCACGGGCCCATGGTTTTATCTGATTGCTAATTGTATAGACTACCTATGCTCTGTTACACAGAACTGACGGATCCTGTCTTGACACACATAGGACACACTGGGGATCTATCTACACCCAACGAACAGGCGGAGGTCTGATCTAAATAGATCGGTGACGTGACTGCCATCTAAGTGTAGAAGATGTCTCATGTGCCCACAATGGCATCTCAAGTCTAAGAATCACAAGTGCTACTCAACCCAAGAAGATTCTTATTGACGCTGGTGTACCATCCATTAAGAATCTTCGGTGAGTCGTTCAGTGTTTATCCGCTATAAACACCTACACGTCTATACTAGTCTCCAAGACTTATGGTTCATTGAGAAACCATTGGAATCATATATTCCAGTATACGACTTGTACTGGTCTCAACAGGTTTACTATACTGACCAAGCAGTGTAAACCTTGACCAGGAACTATCTGAGAATGACAACGTCATGATACTTGTTAATGTCCGTTGCGACGCTTTTGCAACTGTATCATGACTAATCATTCTAGGGTCATTACGTCATTACCATATTATAAGATTTATTATATTAAAGAAACTGCATATATTATTCATAATAATAATGTTTTACAGAAGTATTTACAAGGAAATACAACCGGGAATTGGCGATGTGAGCACCAACCCCAATAATTCTATGGATAGCACTGATAGGGGACACACCCCACCCCTCCTATTAGAAGCGTACACCACTTGAGAGAAGAGGACAGCCTTAAGGCGAAAGTTGAACTATTAGCCAGGCAAATGGGAACCTTACTAGCCAATGACAGTAAATCTATGCATACAGTAGCCCACTTAGAGCCTCAGGAAGTTTGTGCTGTGTGTGGCAGGACCGACCATTTGACACAAGAGTGCCCTACAACTAGAGAAACATATGAGGATCAATACAATGCATTAGGGACGTATAGGAAACCCTACACACCGTACTCAGACACTTATAACCTTGGTTGGAGAAACCATCCCAACTTTAGTTGGAAACAAGAGTCTCATCAATCGAGCCAGAAACCCCAACCTAGAGGTTATCGTACCCCCCAATATGCCACACCTTTCGTCCCTAGGAATTCTTTAGAGGATACTATGCAAGCCTCTGTGGAGACTCAAAGTAAGACCAATAAGAAGTTTGAATCATTGATAGTTCAGCTAGCTGAAGACAATAAGGAGATAAAAAGCCAAATCTCTAAGTTAACTAACGTCTTGAGTGTGAATGAATAAGGAAAATTCCCTTCCCAAGCTCAACCTAATCCACAAGGGCAACACATGGCACAGGCTGATCATGGAGGAACAAATGTAAAAGGTGTCAATGCCATAACTATTAGGAGTGGTAAAGAGGTAGGAGTAAAGGACACCTCTAACACAATAGGTGCAACCAATGATAATAGTGTAGATACTCCTCAGGAAGACCCGGAGCCACATCTCTCAGTTAGAGTACCATTTCCTCAAGCCCTTAGGCCAACCACCAAAGCTGCAGACCCAAACGGTGAGATCTTAGAACACCTTAGGCAAGTAAAGATCAAACTGCCCTTGTTACATGTAATCAAACAGGTTCCCACATACGCTAAGGTTTTAAAGGATCTATGTACCATGAAGAGGAAGCACCATGTGAAGAAAACTGCATTCCTAACGGAACAAGCTAGTGCAGTGATTGAACAAAAAACCCCACCGAAATATAAAGACCCGGGGTGTCCCACTATCACTTGCCATATTGGTACATGTGAATTCGGACATGCATTATTAGACTTAGGCGCGAGTGTGAATCTCATGCCATATTCCATATATACGCAGCTGGGTCTTGGTGAGATCAAGCCTACACCAGTAGTCTTGCAGTTAGCGGATCGTTCTGTCAGAACCCCACGAGGGGTAGTTGAGGACGTCTTACTCCAAATCGATAAATTCTATTATCCCGTTGACTTCTTGATCTTAGACACCCAGTCTGTAGTTAAAATCGAATCCAAAATTCCTCTTATCCTGGGTAGAGCTTTCCTCGCTACAGTAAATGCTCTTATCAATTGTAGGAATGATCTCATGAAATTGTCATTCGGGAACATGACACTGGAAGTGAACATTTTTCACATCGGGAAACAGCCACAAGATGACGATGAATGTCATCAGACATTCCTCATAGACACAATTGTGCCAGAATTGGCCCCCATTCTACATGATTCTGACCCTCCTGATCATCTTATTCCAAATTCGAACCTCTTAGACAATCTTGAATCAACCAACCCTCCGTACATCGCTACAGGCTACTCTGTTTGGAAAAAACATGGGCCAAGGGTATGGCAGCCACAGTTTGAGGCTTTGCCAGAGGAAAGAAAGAAACCAAAACCTTCTTCGGTCGAAACACCTAAAGTTGAGCTAAAGCCATTACCAGAAGGGCTTCAACATGCGTTTCTTGGATCAGGAGATACATTTCCTGTTATCATTTCTTCGGAGCTTAATGCGTCACAAAGTAAGAGATTACTTGCGATGTTGAGTGAGCATAAATCCGCACTTGGCTGGACCATATGAGACATTAAAGGTATTAGCCCCTTGATTTGTTCCTATAGAATTCACCTAGAAGATGGAGCTATCCTCGTAGAGACCCTCAACGTAGACTTAATCCCACTATGAAAGAAGTGGTGAAAAATAAAGTGAAAAAGTTACTAGACGCTGGTATTATATACCCAATTGCTGATAGTAAATGGGTTAGTCCTACGCAGGTTGTCCCTTAAAAGTCGGGAGTTACTGTAGTGAAGAATGAGGCAGGAGAACTGGTTCCTACTAAGGTAGTCACAGGTTGGCGTATGTGCATCGATTACCGAAAGTTAAATGCTGCCACTCGAAAAGACCACTTCCCACTTCCCTTTATCGATCAGATTCTTGAGCGGGTAGGTGGTCACCCATTTTACTGTTTCCTAGATGGGTATTCTGGATATTACCAAATTGAAATCTCCTTGGAAGATCAGGAGAAAACCACATTCACCTGCCCGTTTGGTACTTATGTTTTTCGCCGCATGCCATTTGGTTTATGCAATGCCCCAGCCCCTTTTCAGAGTGTATGCTGAGCATTTTTAGTGATATGATTGAAAAGTGTATGAAGGTATTTATGAATGATTTAACAGTGTTTGGCAACTCCTTTGATACATGCTTGCTTAACCTGAAAGCAGTGTTAAGTCGATGTCAGGAAAAAGGCCTCGTTCTGAACTGGGAAAAGTGTCACTTTATGGTCCATTCAGGAATCGTCCTAGGTCATATTGTCTCATCCAAAGGCATTGAAGTCGACAAATCAAAGATCGAGTTGATATCCAAGCTGCCAACACCTAAATCTGTTAAAGATGTGCGATCATTTCTTGGGCATGCTAGTTTCTATAGGAGATTCATACATAATTTCTCTTCTGTCTCTAGATCACTGTGTAACCTTCTCGCTAAAGATTCCTTGTTTGAATGGACACAGGATTGTGAAAATGCCTTCAGGATGCTAATCACTAAACTCACCTCTGCCCCAATCATGCAACCGCCCGACTGGAATTTACCATTTGAGATTATGTGTGACGCTAGTGACTACGCAGTTGGGGCAGTCTTAGGACAAAGACGAGAAGGGAAACCTTTTGTCGTATATTATGCTAGTAGAACACTAAATAGTGCTCAAATGAACTATTCTACAACTGAAAAAGAACTGCTGGCAGTGGTCTTTGCCTTAGACAAATTTCGTGCATACCTTATTGGCTCCCATCACCATTTTCACCGATCATGCAGCTCTTAAGTACCTCATTTCGAAGAAAGATGCTAAGGCAAGATTGATTAGGTGGATCCTGTTGCTACATGAATTCGATCTAACAATCAAGGATAAAAAAAGTGTTGAAAACGTGGTGGCAGATCACTTGTCTCGCTTGGAGTTTACGCGATGACTTTCCCGATGAACATCTCTTCGCGGTCACACAAACACCATGGTACGCACACATTGTCAACTTTTTAGTTTCTAGTGAGTGCCCGTCCACTTGGAATTCCCAGGATAAGCTTAAATTCTTGGTCGAGATACGTAATTTTTATTGGGATGACCCATACTTATTCAAATATTATCCTGACCAAATATTGAGGTGTTGCATTCCTGAAGAAGAAGTTCTCAGTGTTTTAACCTTTTGTCATTCTAACGCATGCGGAGGCCATTTTTCCGTAAAGAAAACTGTTGCAAAAATTCTGCAGTGTGGTTTCTATTGGCCCACTCTATTTAAGGATACTAATGGATTCTGCCGCTCATATGACAAATGTCAGAAATTAGGTGCCTTATCCCGTCGTCATATGATGCCTCTGAACCCCATTCTTGTCATTGAAGTATTTGATTGTTGGGGTATTGACTTTATGAGACCCTTTCCACCATCATTTGGATATCTCTACATCCTGCTCGCAGTTGATTATGTGTCTAAATGGGTTGAGGCAGTAGCTTGCCGAACAAATGATAATGCTACTGTAGTTAAATTCTTAAAGGAACATATCTTGTCACGTTTCGGTACCCCACGTGTCATCATCAGCGATCAATGGACACATTTTTACAATCGATCTTTTGAAGCATTGATGCACAAATATGGTGTGGTGCAAAAACTTTCTACTGCTTATCACCCACAGACAAATAGGCAAGCTGAATTGGCAAATAGAGAGATCAAACAGATATTAGAGAAAACGGTAAACCCCGACCGCAAGGATTGGTCTCTACGACTTCCGGATGCACTTTGGGCATATCGTACTGCTTACAAGTCCCTTCTTGGAATGTCCCCATATAGGCTTGTATTTGGAAAAGCTTGTCATTTACCTGTTGAGTTAGAACATAAAGCCTACCGGGCTATTAAAAATCTTAACTTTGATCTGAGTGTTGCAGGTACACAGCGGAAACTTCAGATTACGGAGCTCGAAGAACTACGAAATGATGCTTATGACAATTCCCGCCTCTACAAAGCCAAGATGAAAGCTGCCCATGACAAACAGATAATGAGGAAAACTTTTGAGCTTAACCAGAAGGTCCATCTCTATGATTCCAGACTCCATCTTCACCCAGGCAAGCTGCGATCCAGATGGACCGGACCTTTCATTGTAAAACAAGTTTTTCCCCATGGAGCTGTCGAAGTAGAAGATCCCAATGACGGTAGAGTGTTTAAAGTAAATGGACAGAGGCTGAAACCGTTCCTAGACAATCTGATTCCCGCAGCAGAGGATACACCTCTTGCTGACCCCACCTATGCGGATTGAGTTTTCTTTTTCTCATTGTTGTACTTTACTTATTTATGTCTTTATTTATTTACTAGCTATTTTTAATCTTTTGTGCTTTTTCCTTTTGTTTTGTTTTGTCTTTATTTCTTTTGCAGGATAAGTCCATATTTCATCCAGGTTCACAACATCTCTAATCAGGTGAACTTCTTCCTTGTTTTTGCCTTCTCTGTTGTTACATTGGGGACAATGTTTTATTTAGGTTGGGGGTGGTGGTATTATCATGTGTTTCACCTGGATGTGTATGCCTTTTTCGTGTTTTCTATATTTAAAAAAAAAAAAATTGCTTGTTTGTTTCATTTGCTTTTAGTCCATGATAGTTAAACATAGTTCCTATGATGATATTGTTTGTTTTTTAGGGTGAAATCTTAGAAACGATAAGTCCTTTAATGTACTTTCATCTGATGACTTGAATAGTTTATCTATGTTAGACTCGTAAGCACTTAATTATAGGTTTTTAGCAGTGAAAGCCTGAGTAGTTTAATAAGTGACTAGTTGAAGAAATTGCATGTCGATGAATGACCGTTTGCTTATATGTCTATCCTGATTTGCTTCTGTTATGACGTATGGTATGGTTGAAAATAAAAGAAAAGTCTCTGAAGAAAGAAAATACCACCTATAACCGATAAGCGTGAAGCTACCCATGGGTGAGTATTAGGACCACCATGAGGAGAAATGCTACCTTAAAGGGTAGGTGTGTTTCAAAAAAAAATACAAAAAGAAAGGAAATGAAAAGAGAGACAAAGAAAAAAAAAAGAGAAATCATACCATATTGAGCACGAAAAAAGCAATTACAGAGCTTAATTGAGATATCTAGGTTGGTTTGACCCATCGATCCCGAATTTTAAATGAAATCATTGAGTTGGCTTACCTAGGAACTAAGCTGTGAACGAACCTTAGCACACACACACTTTGAGTCTAGCTTAGATGATTTATTCAAAGACTTAGATTCGAGTTACGTTGAGTACTTTGAAGGTTCTTTGGTTTCATTACTATGCATTCTTTGAGGACAAAACTATGTGAAACTATTGTGACTATTTAATTTTTTTTATTTTTGCATGATTGTGTGTTTTGAATGACGTTTGTGGGTGTCGTCGCTGTAAGCCCTCACGAGACTATAACTCGTCCACTAGGGACACCTAGGGGTTTAAAGGCTTGTTGCATACGCTAAATGCAATCGTGGGCCCTACGAAAGTGGCTTAGATAGTTTTTATTTATTTAATTTTCATTTTATTTTACGCTTGAATTGATAGGGACTAGCAATAAGCTGGTTGTGGGTTGTGATAAGTGCATGAAAATGTACTTAGAAACATCACTTATCTAGGTTTATTGTTAAGTATTTAGTTATATATTTTATATTTTAGTACATAATTTCTATTGTTATATTAATTTAAAAATATTTATTATTTACACTAATTTAGTGTGATTTTTATTTGTAGGAATATTAATACATGGATCCTAGGATAATTGCAAGTGTTTAGGGATGCATAGGATGCACACAGGAGCCGAACGCGAAGAGCAAAAATATTGAACTGGCGCCACTTCCCCATATAAAATCCAGAGAATTAGGCGCCATGGCACCGAGAAGATCACTAGCGTCATAACGCTAGTGAGACAATGCAAGACGAGCGTCGCGGCGCTTCAAGCTCACGCATCCAGTACAAGAGTCCCAAGGATTTGGCACCGCGACGACGCCACTCAACCAGCACCGCGGCGTTGCGGAAGGAAGCATCACGCGTTTCAACTTTTAAATTTAAGGTTTTCTAAAATCCTAATGACACCCAGACACCACTATAAATATAAAAGTTCGTCCAGACTCAAAGGGAGGCTAGTTACAAAAATAACAATAAGAAATCAGAGTCGTGCAGATTCCCGAGATCAGAAACAATGATTTATTCAATGATTCCCCATCCTATCTCTGTTATTTCTTCATCCAGCATGCGAAACTAATCTCCTAAGCAAAGCTAAGGGCGAGCTCTTGTACCCAACTCTTGTATTTTCGTTATTTGATTCATGGATGGTTTATTTTTGTTTAATACAATTATTATTCTATTCGTCTCTTTATTCTTTTGATTATTTTGATTTGAGAACTATATTTTATTAATTTACATATAGATTCAGTCACGCTTTTTCTATGTGTTGTTGGTGAAATTAGTTGTGATTGGTTAAGGTTGTTTTGCGAGTTAATCTTCTGCTGCAATACTGCCTGAGGGTATATTGTCGTCGTTAGATAGGTTGTAACGATAACCTTGTGAGTTGTGAACGTATAGAAGATACAATAACAATTACTTTAGAACTTTAATTGGTGTAGAATTGAATATCCACCAATTGTGGATTTAGGACATGAAATCCTCAATTGCGTAATAAAATGAATCAGTAACAGAATATAGGTAATAGGTACAAGAGGGGACCCTGACGCTTTGCTATTGTGTCTATTGATTAAATCGTTTAAGCTTTCGCAATCTTTAATTTACATCTCAATTTGATCTTTTCTTTAAGTTAGTTATTGCTAAACGTTTTTGTTTAAGTGAATTAGTTCTATTGTAACCTTCTCTCTGAGGAATCGACACCTCAACTATACTGCAATAACCACGAGTTATTTTTAGGCGTAATCACTCACCCCAGTATGTAACTTGAGATTCAGTTGGAATTGACGGATTCAGAGACATGTGCACATGTAGAGCCAGGATGACGGCTTAGGTTCGTGTACCTGGACTCTAGTGGTGGCTATGTCCAGTTGAGTCGTTTTCCTGGACATAGAGCTCTACGTTCAATTGAGTCGTTTTCCTGAGCGTAGGGCACCACCAGTTTCAGAGGCACCCAGATGAGTCGTTTTCCTGGGTGTCATCAGTTTCAGAGACCCGGTGAGTTGTTCCCGGACACGTCTAGTTGAGTCGTTTTCCTGGACGTAGAGCAGTTTTCAAATTTCAGTTTTCAGAAATCAGCTTTCCAGTACAAGATTTCAGAAACAGAATTTAGAAACAGACTTTAGAAACAGTTTTCAGAAATCAGAGATTTTAAATATGTTTTCAGAAAGATAAGCTTTATAAGAGAATTCCAAACAAAGTTTCAGAAAAGAGTTTTTATAAAGAGTTTTTTCGGAAAATATTTTATAAAAAGTATGGTATAATCAAAATTCAGTGTAGCTTATAGGTTATGCATATAAATCATACATCCTGATTAACATACAAGATGCATATAGTTGACATTGAAGCATGATATCATGATTACATTTATATGTTTATGATTGGAGCCTAGGTGTATTATATCTTGAGTTAATTAGCAGCATTGCAGTCAGCCAGTCACCAGGTCTTGGGAGTATTAGAATCAAATTGTATAAGTTTAGTTGTAAAGTAATTGAGTTGTATAATATAGTTATAAAGGTTTTTGATTATACGTATTTCGGGCATGGAGCCAAGTGGTATTATGTTTAAGTTGATTATTAGATTGTGTTGGGCCCTGTAAGATGTTTTTGGTGCTGGACTCTGATCCAGGTTGCATGACTGTTAGCTTAGGTCATGCCGAATTTTCGTCAGATTCAGAGGCTTATGAAGGCAGGATTAGCCCGACTCCTGCCAGTAGCATCCTGGCCTAGGCGGAATGTTACAACTTCCCTAGTAAATATTTTTTGGAGAGTTTATGTTTTATGATTTCACTACCTTATTAATACTAAATCATGTTATATATATATTTTGATATTGTAAAGGATTTGTTCTTTTATTTTGTTGTTGTTGTTATTATTGCTACTACTATTATTATTGTATTAAATTTTTTTTTTTTTTTATACATTATCTCTGCATTACTAAAGAATTCTAAAAATATCACTACTCATTATAACATTTTTGTTTTGTATTAAATGTTGAGGTTTTATGGAGAATATCCAGTGACGCAGAGGAACATGAAAAATCAAAATTTTCTAATTTCAATAATTTTTCTTAATGAACTTATTTATTTAATTATCCAATACTTAAAAACTGAAATTTTAACTAAGAAATCACATTTCTTGAAAATTACCTTTTGACCCCTAAACTTTACATTTTGTTCATTGTCAAATATAATTTTGGATGATTATAAATCAATTCTAAAATGATTTCCAACATGTCCAACACATCAAAAATAAATTACAACAAAATCCCCAATTTTTTTTAAATTACCGAACAACCCCTTAATTTTCAGTTTTTATAATTTGGTCCATTTTTATTCAAAACATGTCAAGATCAAATCTAATCAACCCAAAAATTAATATGCATCATATACACAGCATAATACATCACATATATGAAAATCCCCAAATTTGGAAAGGGTTAAGAACCCTACTTTTATAATTTCTTCAAATTGACAAATTACACTAAATTAATTAAATCAAACACTTTAATTCAATTTTTATCACACCAAACAAGTCCCACCACCATAAAACAACTCAAGAATAATTATAGGTCATCATTGAGTGGCTTAGCAACTCTAGAATGACAACTTGATTATCAAATCATCAAAAGAGAGGTTAATAACCAATTATAAGCTCACTTAATCCATATACATGCAAACATCCTTCATACAAGTTTCCAATCATTTAAACACAAACTAAAAGTGTAGAGACAATATCCTAGCAACATATGTTGAAGTTAAGCATGATAGAAATATTTTCTTAGTTGAAAAATTTAAGAAAAAACTTACAAAATCAAGGTATTTTCAAGCTTTTTCCTTTGGTTCTTCAACTTTGCTCTCAATCCCTTTTGTTATGTTTTTGGTAACTTGTTGTAATGAAAAATAAATGAAACAAAATACTTTTGTTAATGAACCCACTTGGCCGAAACTTGGTAGAGAAAATATCATGACATTTTTCCAATTTTTGTTTCAATTAATTAATTCAAAATGAAATACAAACTTTTGATATTTCATCATTAAATCATAAATGCAAAAACCAAGTGGTACCAAATATAAATGCCTACTTACTTACTTTAATAATGTAAATCATGACTTAAGATATTTTGTAACTTTAATTAATTTAATCATATAACATTTACATAATTAAATGATTAAATACAAATATCTTAAATATTTGTATTATATTTACATTACATAATCAAAATACATATATCAATCATATATGTCAAAAATCAAAATCTGACATTTAATTAATGTGTATTTAATAAAGTCAAATATGAAATACAAATACACATTAATTAGGAAATGATCATTAGGTCCATTTGCATGTATTTTTCGTATAACCGTTAAACGACTTATAAATAATCAGTGTTATTCATAAAGGTTGCTCATTTCAATAGTGAGACTCTCTAGATTCAGGCATATCCGTCAAGAAATCCAATTTCACGTCCATAATTTATCCACCCGTAAATTATGACGATCACGGATAAACTCGCTGAATCATATAGGTCAAGGTCATGACATATGTTTAATTCCTCCGTCACAGGTATCCGGATCCCAGTGATATAGATGTAAACGTCAAATCTCTATAGGGACAATCTTGTCGATGTCTCTATTAGCAATCTCTAAAGGAATACTTAGAACTCACTTCTAAAGTGTACCACGGGCCCATGATTTTTATTTGATTTCTAATCAAATATGGACTACCTATGCTCATACACAGAACTGACGGATCATATCTTGACAGACACAGGACACCCTGGGATCTGTCCACATCCAATCAACAGGCGGAGGTCTGATCTAAATATCGGTGACGTGACTGCCATCTAAGTGTGGAAGATGTCTCATGTGCCCACAGTGGTATCTCAAGTCGAAGAATCACAAATGCTACTCAACCCAAGAAGAGTCTTATTGACGTTGGTATACCATCCATTAAGAATATCGGTGAGTCGTTCAATGTTTATCCATTATAAACACCTACACGTCTATACTAGTCTCCAAGACTCATGATTCATTGAGAAACCATTGGAATCCAATATTCCAGTATACGACATGTACCAGTCTCAACGAGTTTACTTTATTGACCAAGTAATGTAAACCTTGACCAGGAACTGTCTAATAATGACAACGTCATGATATAACTCAATATCAGTTGCGACGCTCTTGCAACTGCATCATGACTAATCATTATACAACTTATTACGTCTTTACCATATCAAGAGATATATTATATTATAGAAACTACTTATTTTATTCATAATAAAACATTTACAAGAGTATTTATAAGGAAATACAACAGGAAATTGGCGCTCTGAGCACCAACCCCAACATTAAGAAGCCACTATAAGATAGTGATGTGATAAAAATACCCTTCAGACGTCAATGATACTATTAACAGAAAAGTGACTCATTAATACAAAACACAAACCAGATGTGATACATTATCATTGTCAAAAATCTATACAGTGTAGAGATAGTTTCCTTCCGAATAAAATTGTGTGATCATCGTCCATCAGTGGAGGGTAATAAAATGTTATATTAATTACCTTATAACTCCAAGTTATTTTCGTCAAAGTAGATTAGTTAAAACAACAACATCAATAATATCTTATTATTTCTAAGTTTCATATAAAACAAATTGACTGTGGTACTTCAAGGTCAACTTTTTAAACCTAAAAAAGCAATTAGAAATGATTATATTATAGCATACGAGTAATTTGCTTTCTTCATTTTCCAAAAAAAGAAGAAATTTCCTTCGTTTCCACCAACCCACTAAATATTGCAGCCCCTTGGATTTTTAATTTCTTAAGTTCATTCATTTATGAAAACGTCAAGTGATTTCACATTAAGATATTTAATTTTTAGTTGCCATGATGAAGCATAAAGTTACAGCTCTTTCCAGGATTTGTTTTGAACGTGAGATTTTTTGTGGGAGGGGAGGAACAGGATAATTTTATTGTCTAAAAATAATGGGACTGGGCATAGATCCTTTTTCATAGTTATATAAACGGGAGATATTGTTACCTATTTTCCTTAAGTTTGGGTCAGGTGGTTTAATTTGAAGGCAAATTTTCAACGTTTTTAAAAAAGAATCACATTGCCAATCTTAGTTGAACAAATTTTTTTATAAATTTCTGTCACCGAGCGTGTATTAATTGCAATAATTCTTATTCAATAATTAACAATCACAATTTATAAAAAATAAAATAAAATTCAGCTCAACAACCAAAATCCTTTGTTTTTTTTGTTGTTTTTAGCTGTAATTTAAGTAAAAACTTTTGAGATTCAAAATTTTATTTTACCTATAAGGGAAGAATCTTAAATTTTGGATTTTTGGAAATGCAGGTTTTAAAGGTTCTTAGAAAAAAAAAATATTTAAAATACTCTTATTTTTTTCATTTCATTATAGAACTTTAAAAAATTATCAATTAAAATACTTCTTCGTTTTTTCAATAAAAATTCCATGCCAAGTAGACAAAAGTTATTATATTTCTAAAAAATCCACTTCTGAAAATTTGACATGGAATGGAAGGAAATTCATGAACTTGTTGAAATTTAGGGCTTTGGTAGTCATTTTAATAAATCTTTTTTCACCTAAAAAAAGTTCAATTTGGCCGTTCTGCACTCTCCCTTTTCCCTATAAAATAAGCCAATGAACCCATTTCACAACACCGAAAAAAAAAATTCCATCTCTTTTCACAAGCTTTCATCTTTTAATTAGTTCTGTAGTTTCTGCAAAACAATGGCTTTCACTTTTGCACATGGACTCATTCTGATTCTGTCTGCAGCTTCAATGCTGACAGTAAGCATGGCCAACAGGGACTGGCCCTGGCCTTATCATTGGCCATGGGGTTCCAGAGATGGTTCCCATAACTCCAATAGTACAGCTGATGGTCCCAATAAGATCATCGTGGGTGGCTCTGATAACTGGCATTTTGGCTTCAATTACAGCGTTTGGGCTTTCCAAAACTCCCCCTTCTACCTGAATGATGTGCTAGGTAAGTTTAGGTCATAGATAAATTTTTCATTTTAATAGGTAAAATGTAAAATTATCACATTTATATACAATTTTTTTTTTTATTTAACAAATTTTCAAATTAAACGAGGACGACGTGACAATTTTATAACACGTAATCAGACACTATTTTGTTGTTGATAATTTATGTAAGCGATATCGTTCACAGCATCCTTAGTAATTTTTTAACGAGTAATTTGTTATTACTTATGATAGTCGTTGCATGGTGCATGCAGTGTTCAAGTATGATCCACCAAACGACACCGTATTCCCACACAGTGTTTACATGCTACCAAACCTGTGGAGTTACCTGACATGCGACCTTTCAAGAGCCACGATGATTGCAAACACCACAGATGGAGGCGGTGACGGCTTCGAGTTTGTTCTGAAGAGGTGGCAGCCTTACTACTTTGCTTGCGGCGAACGTGGCGGCATCCATTGCAGAGACGGCCGGATGAAGTTCATGGTTTTGCCGCTGCTCCGCCGCTGGCATTACTAGTAACTTCATTATCTACAAGAAAATAAGCATACTTGCGTTTTATTTGATTTTTTTTTTTAAATTGGGTTTTAAATAAAGTTTTGAGAGATTGTAATTCCAAATTATTGTTCCATTGGCTTAAGTACTAATGTTATACTATTGGTATTAGTCACTTGAATTCTTGTTTTTTCCCCCTTTTTATAATGTAATGTTTTAATTAACTTAAGAAACAATAAGATTAAATAAAACGTACAAAAATTGAACAAAAATGTTCTTATTATTGTACGATTATCAAAAGATCGATTTCTTAGTTTAGTTTTCGTCTTATTTATAATACTTTGTGTTGATCGTCGATTCTCGTTCCAGGGGCAAATCAGTAAACTTACTCCTCGAATAATTCTTCCTCAACTGTGAATTTGTTTGGTTTGATGATCAAATACAAACTTAGCAAAAAACGAGAAAACACACAGACAAGACATAGGTTTTAACGTGGTTCGGCGGAATGGATCTAACCTACATCCACAGGCACAAAAGAAAAGAAAACTTTTATAATGTGGTCGGGATGGACCTCCCTATCTCTCGAGCTCGGCTGACCGACCTCTTACAAACTCACTTTTACACTTAAGCTTTTAGCTCTCTATTACAAGTTATGCGTGAATGAATTTGGCTAACTCTATACAATGAGTTCTCAATCCCTTTATATACTAGGGCAAACTCCACTGTTACAACAATCTCAGGACGTCAGCCACGTGAATCTACCATTAATGCAATGGCTATCTTCCAAACTGCTCTGCCGAAAGTAGCTATGCCTCCTAACATCTCTTTAAACCAAGCTATTATACTCTCTGCCACAGGCTAACTCCAGCATGTAATTTTTCATGTCAGATCTCTTTAAAAGGAGCAAGTTCCCATGCAGAATTTACGTCATTTGATCATGATCATATCATTACCACTTCAGCCCGCCCTACCAGGTCGGGAGATAGAAGCAACAACTGTTTGGCCTATTGAGCCACCTGGTCGGGTCGCTAGTGATGGACCAACTCGGGTCGGCCTTCACAGATGCTCATACTGTTAAATCTGATATCTTCTCATCAGGTCAGGTCGGCAGTCATGGACCACCTCGGGTCGGCCTTGAAACGCAAACAAGCCTAGTCTCTTTGTTGGGTAGGACGCCTCTGCTACCTGGGTCTGGTCTCATTATCTAGGAAGTGAAAACTCTTTTATATCATTTCTCGAGATTCTGACTTCTGGGGGACCGAAAACCACCATTAACATCTGTCCCATAGTTCTCGATATCAACGAGTAAGCGAGTTGGTGCCAGTAACTATAAAAAGATGGTGGTGCATGAAGCCGTAAACTGACTTGGCATCCTCGGGCTGATACATGATATTGATTCGCTGTCATCCCAAATGGATATGATCTGTAAGGATATTCAAAAAATAGAAAACAAGCCACGAGGGAAAACTCACATCCTCTGGCTATCATTAGAACAACAAGACCTTGGGGAAGAAATTCCGACCCTGATCAGGTTAGGGTTTTGGGCGATGAGTGCAGCGGAAGAGCGGTTCGGATGAAATCGTATTTTAAAACTTTTCAAAATATCGAATAAATTATTCAATATCTAATATGAGTAATTTATTCATATTTCACCTAAACCTATTTATTCGATATCAAATGACATAAATATATATGAAACGTAGCGAAACTTTTATGGAAAATATTTTTTCGTAAAATGACGCAAAATGCGTTTTTGACCGAACCGACCACCCGACACTTATGGGGACTGCCTAGGTCAGCCCCAATAGTGTCAGGGTAGTTCATGGGCTGCCCAAACCTGAACAATGATGAAATCACTGTTTAGACAGCCGACACTCGGTTGGCTCAAAAGTCACCCGTTAACGCCGTTTTTGGCCGTTTTCGCTTGTTTCAACTCGAAAATACTTTCCGACAATTGTTCCAACTCCCAAAACACATCCATTATATTCATATGACATCAAAATTATCACATAATTTTCATTTTTAACAGATCTAATCAGAAAATCGAAATTCCTAATTTTCATGCTTTAAATCCAAAATTCAAGATTAATCCAATTAATCCAAAACACCAATCCAAAGTCACCACACATGAAGAACTCTAGAAAAATTCTAGACATAATAAGAGTGGCTATGACACTCTAGAATGGCAACAAGGTTGTCCAACAACAAATTGAACTCGAGTTACTATAATCTAGTTCAATATATATTCACACATACTTCATCACTTCCAATTCATTATCCACAACCAAAAGCCCCAACTTTCATAAACAAAATGAACCCTAGAACTATTCAAATAATTCAAGAAAAACTAGAAACTAATTTTAAACTCAAAAAGATTTAGGATTACCTTTAATCTTCATTTTCCTAAGCCTTTTTTCTTGAATTTTTCTTTGTTTTCCATGGATTCTTCAAACAAACTTTGGAACCCATTTTTAAAGTGAAGCTCTCGGCAATGGATACAAGAATGGAGAAGAAAATAATTTTTTAATTTTAAAAGGAAGTGTCGATATATGGAGGGTATTATTATCCTTTTGCATTATTTAATCCAATTAAACAAATGAATATACATATTAAACTTTATGTTATCCAATCAAAATTGCACACACATAAAGTTTAATTAATTCATGCCATTTATACCAATAATAAATAAAAAAATTTCATAACATTTATGGAAAAAGTTTAATTAATTTTCAAATATTTAACAATTAAATATTCAAATAATCAACTAATGTAATTACTATTATATATGTATTATTATTTACAATAAATAACAAATACATATATTAATGGCATGTGTCAAAATCTCATTTGACAAATAATTAATGTATATCTAATCATATTATGTATCAAATACAAATACACAATAATTATTATCGGACAAAATCTCTTAATGCATGTGTTATCGTTTAACCGATTAAACGATCCGAATTAATTCATTTAGTCCGGTGAAGTTTTATGAATAATCCATATTATTCATATCGAGTTGCCCAAGTGCTCAACGAGTACACTTCATATTGTGGGACTCTCTAAGTTTAGGTTTATCCGTCACGAAATCCAATTTCGCGTCCATAATCCACCCACTCATGGATTATGACGACCAAAAATAATCTCACTAAACTATGCAAGCCGAGGTCATTACATACGTATAATCCATCTGTCACAGACTATCCGTATTATACCTGAGATATAAATAACAATGTCAAATCCGTTTGGTATAATACAGTCGACTTTCAATTTATGATCTCTAAATAACACTCGGAACTGATTTTCGAAGTTATACCATGACCATGGATTTACTATATCGTAAATATGTAAGGATGTCTATGCCCTGTACACAGGATTGAAAGATCCAATCTTGATACAAACTGGATATCATTAGCATCAGTCCACACCCAACGAACATGTGGAGGTCTGATCATGGATAGATTGTTGACGTGACTGCCATCAAAGTGTGGAGGATAACTCATATATCCCACTGTGGTATCTCAAGTCAAATGACCACTATGCTCGCTCAACTCGTGAAGATTCCTATTGACGTTGGTGTACTATCTATTAGGAAATCTTCAGTGAGTCGTTCAGTATCTTATCAAATAAACACATACATGTCTATACGAGTCTCCCGATACTCATGGTTCACTGGGATAAACCATCGGACCAAGTCATGATATACGACATGTACTGGTCTCAACGGATTTTACTAACCGACCGGTGTTAGTAAATCTTGACCAAGAACTTTATTTAAGGATATACATATTATAGTGCGCTTCCCATTGTCAATTACAAACTATGTTGTAAATGCGCACTATATTGTAAAATCCTAAGGTCTTTGTCTAATATACACATATCATTGAACCAGATTCAGTTTCGATCTAATCATAATCAGATATCTAATAGTAATTAGATCGAATAAGTGTATAAAAGACAAGGGTGCTACCATTAAATTAGTAATATTATGGAAAATAGAATTGTTCGTATTTATGAATCGAATATAAATATGATCCGGATTGGCACTCTGAGCACCAACCCTAACAGATCAATCACAAGTCACTTGGCAAAAAGGGAATGAACCAATACACAATAATAAGACCTCGATGGGACACAACCCAGACCCGATGCAATAACTTAGCCACAAGGGAATAAGCCCTCATTATGCTACCAACCCTTGGCCATGGTAGAGAAACTACGACTCCATGGCAACAAAGATAAAAAGGCCTCGGTGGGACACAGTCCGACCCGAAGGCATAAAACATGATGAGACCTCGGTGAGACGTAACCTGACCCTGAGCCATAAAATATGACGAGCCCTCTGTAGGACGTAACCCGACCCCGAGCCATAAAATATGATGAGCCCTCGGTGGGACGTAACCCAACTCAGAGCCATAAAATATGATAAGACATCGGTGGGACGTAACCCGACTCCGAGCCATAATAAGAACTTGGCCACAATGGAATGCTCCCTTCTTGTGCCACTCAATACTTGGCCATGGGGGAGAAACTCCAACCCCATGCCAAAAAGGATAAAAAAAAAAGCCTCAGTGGGACGTGACCCGACTCCGAACCATACTTGCTATGGTTACTTGGGGGCACCAAACACCACACCGACCCTCTCGCCTAACGTGCTATGGTTACTTAGAGGCACCAAACGCCACGTAAGTCTTTAATGACTCCACGTCGGCCCTCCCGCCTAATATGCTATGGTTATCCGAGGCGCCAAATGCCACACAAGTCTTCAATTACTTAATCCATACATGATATTGTTACCTGAGGGTGCCAAACGCCACGTCGGTCCTTTCGTCTAACGTGATATTATTAACTCGAGGCGCCAAATTCCACGTAGGTCTTCAATGACTTCAATCCATACGTGCTATGGACACCAGCTCTCTCTCATAACATGCTATGGTTACCTCGAGGCGCCAAATGCCACACATGTCTTCAATTACTTCACGGGTTTCCCCTCGAATGTGCATACATTGGGTTGAGATGCTCCACCATGGGGGTTTGGTAATGACACCAGGGATTGGCACGCCGCAGAGGGTTCGTGCTTTTCCCACATGCCTTCACTCCTTTGACTAGGCCCTATTTGTGTCTGCGCTCCTGACGTTCTTTTTTCTAACTTTTCAATTCTCTCCATCATGGCCTGTATGAAGGCTTGAGTTCCCTCCCTTTCTATCCGTAAGTTCTCCTAATTCTTTCCATCCATCTCACCAGCGTGTCATCTGAGGATCCAAGGTTCTTGTCTTCTGCCTTCGTCTTAATGTGTTTGTTGCTTTTAGTACTGTTTCCCCACAGACGGCACCAACTGTTGACAGTCAATTTTCTTTCCGGGGGTAAATTTGTAAACTTACACCTCGAACAATCCTCAATCAAATGTGATTTTTTTTGGTTTGAGAACCAAATACCAACTTAGAAAAAGACGAGAAAATAGACAGACAAGACATAGGTTTTAACGTAGTTCGACGGAATGGATCCAACCTATGTCAACGGGCACAAAGGAAAAGAAAGCTTTTTTAACGTGGTCGGGTATGATCGACATGCCTATCTCTCGAGCTCGCCTGATCGACCTCTTACAAACTCACTTTTACACTTAAACTTTTAGCTCTCTATTACAAGTTATGCGTGAATGAATTTGGCTAACCCTCTACAATGATTGCACCACTGAGGCGGAATTTATAGCGGCTTCAGAAGCTGCTAAAGAAGTTGTATGGATTATAAATTTTATCATAGGCATTGTACTTAGCATTGTGGATTTGATCCTAATGTACTGTGATAATAACAGAGCCATCGTGTAGGCTAAAGAACCGAGGGCGCATTCCAAGTCTAAGCACGTGGAAAGAAAATACCACATAATTATAGAGATTATTGAACGCAAAGACATAATGGCCTTGAAGGTTCAAGGACTATACAACATAGCATACCAGCTTATAAAGGCCTTACCTCCTAAGTTATTTGATAAACATGTGGAAGAGATGAGACTGCGGTACCATCCAGATTGGCACTAAGCAAGTAGGAGTTTGTTGGAGTTGGTGCTTGGAGCGCCAATCCGAACACTGTATTGTATATTTTATTATTTATTAATAAAATAACTATATTTTCATTTCATACCTTATTAATGATATTGTCAATATGCATATTAGATTGATGTATAGATATGTTAAGAATGACATCAACCTTAGAATAGTCTTGTAGTAATATTGGACACTAGGTGGTCCGACATTGAGATAAGAATTACCATAGTAAACTATTCTTAAAGTATAAATATATTCATAGTCGTTGGTTTTGGAATACGATTGAATTCCTATAACCTAGAAGACTAGCATATATCGTATATTGGAATTAGAGTTCCAATGGTTTAAACCCGATGTACCAAGAACTTTGGAAGCTCGTATAGATGTGTGGTATCGGTTGGACCAAATACTGAATGACTCACATGTGATTCCTAATAGTTGGAAGTACACACCACCATCAATATGAATCTTCTCAAGTCGAGTAGTATTGTAATCCTTTGACTATAGGATATCATTGATTTTGTGTGAGATCATCCACACTTTGATGCCATGTATGTTAGAAACCTTTCAAGGTCTGGCCTCTAGATGTTCGTTGGGAGTGGACTGATGCACTCTGTAATCAAGTGAAGTAAGATAGAATATGTTTGCCTGTATGTGTATCATAAGGGGTTTAGGTATCCATGTTAGTAAAGTCACGATTCTTAAAACTTTGGCCAAAATCAATCACCTAGGGTGGATCGCAACAGTTATGAAGAATCGTGGTCATATCGACATGAGATGTGCATCTTAGAAACTTGACGGTATATTCTATATTTCCTAAGCACAACTCGGATAGCCTACAACGGAAGGGATTGTTAAACATATGCGATAACCTCGATCTGTATAGTTCGGAAAGGTTGTTCGTGTTCTTCGCGAATTCAGAGGTGGCCAAATTATGTACATATTAGCTGCGCTTATATGACGAACGCGTTTGAACTTAGAGAGTCCCAATATTAAGTGTACTCATTGAGCACTTGGGTAGCCGATTAATTTTGATAAAAGATAATATTCGATATTATAATTATCAACCAAGAAAATGTTATTGGATAACATTGATTATTTACTTTAACCTATTTGGATTAATTCAAAATTACACCAAGGGTTTAATTGTAAATTTATAAATATCTCTACCATTTAAGGATATTTTGGTAATTTCAAATTTGTATTAATAGGTGTAAATTTACATGTCTTGATTTAATTGGATTAAATCAAAGTGGTAGATATTGAACTAATCCAATAAGTAAAAATTATATTGATTTAATTGGATTAAATCAAAGTGGTAAAGATTGAACTAATCTATTAAGTAAAAATTGTCTTGATTTAATTTACTTAAACCAAAGTGGTAGACAATGGGATTAGTCACACCTAATTGTGAATATTTGGATGAATTTAATTAAGCATACCTAATGTTTGATAAGATATTTATTGATTAAAAATTGCCTAAGTTTTGCTATAAATAGCAAACTTTAGGAAGGTTTTAATTAAGCTTAAGCAAGGTAAAAATTTGTGAAAGCTATACACAAGTATTTTCTTAAAGAAAATTAGCCTAAGTTATAGAAGTATTTAGATAAGCTTGTGAGGTCTCTATAATATTTCATTTAGGAGAAATCATGATTGGATCTTGGAGTGAAGCTTGCTAACATTGGAATCAAGGTTGGATCTTGAAGAAAAGCTTGCAACACTTGGGAAGTTCTCCCACTATTTCAATAAAGAGAAAGAGATTGGATCTTTGCTTCAAGCTTGCTAGGTAAGTTTGAAATTCTCTTAAGTTATGAAATATGTATTGGATGCATGATCACATAACTTAATGTTAAAATAAGGCTAAAAAATTGTGTTAGGATACTTTAGAAATATAAACACAACATACTTTGACATAGATCAATTAATAAGAGTTTAGAACTTAAGATTAAAATCTTATAGCTAAGGCTACCATTTTAGAATCACTTGAACTCATTTGGGTGACCTAGAATTGTTCACGAGATATTTCTTATTGGGATTCTAATTTGGTTTGTGTATTGGATTCAAAATTTATTCAAATGCGTATTAATCGGAGGTAAACACACACGTTACGCAAGCGCACGTATCGCTCAAGTAGTATAAAATCTATCGATCCCACGAGGACTTAATACCTAAGCTATTAATTTATTAAGCTAAATGTCTACAAGTATCTACTTGATTGATTTTTGGTTGGATGGTGATTTTAAACTAAAGACAAGTAATTAAAATAAAACAAAGGTAGATTTTAAGTTTTAAACAATGATATGAAAATATCTAGGGTTTTGACTCTTTCCAATATATTTTAACGATGAAGTGATTATCTCATGTTTATGCAATATATCGATTTATTAACCTGGAACACGAAGTTATGTAAAAGCCTCTTCCGATGGTCAGATGTAAATACCAAAAGTAACCCAATTAGCTATATTCCTATGTTAATTAAGAAACTCTGAATTCATTAGGATTAAGTTCCAATTATGGCTACCTCTGCCTGATAGGTATATTCCTATCATGTAAGAAAATCTACCTAGGAGACATTTACCCTAAGGTGAGATCGTGAGCTATTGAGTCTATGGCTAAAACCTGAAATCCATTTTCCAAGTTCATTTTAAGTTTACTAGATCAATCTTATTAATGGCCAGTTAACAAGAAGCATTAAGCTTAAGATTCAATAAATAAACCAATATACTACCCAAAACATAAAATAACCACTTATAAAATGATGATATTGGAATTCATCACAACCCTAGATAATATTTTTAGTTACAAAACATACCTAAAATTACAAAATGCATAGTTAAACAAAATAACATAACAGAAAATTAAAAAGTAAAGAAAATTACAACAATAAAAGAAAATTCTAGAGCTAGGGGTTTCACTTTTAATACTTCAAATATAGATTACTCCCTTATGAATTAATCATTTCTTGAATTAATTATATTAAAACCGATCGTATAGGCGGTGAATGTCATTTATCCAAAGTCCAACCAATCATATAGGCGGTAACAAAATCATATAAACCGACCATGTAGGCGGTAACAAGGTTAGCACCTACACCGACCATATAGGCGGAAACTAAGTCCAATAATGTAAAACCGACCATATAGGCGGTAATAATGAATTCAATTTTCTTATTTAAATTAAGGAAGTAAATTTAAATTATTATATTAAAAGTTTCACCCCAGACTTTTGCAAAAAGAGATTACCTACTCATGATGTAATTAAAAACAAATAAAAATTTATTAAATAAATAAAGAAAAAATAAAAAGAAAACTTAAATAAACATGCAAGACATTTTTTTTTTGTTTTCATAGAGAAATCCCCCAAAGAAAGCATGAAAAATTTACAAAATTTAGCTTGGTATTTATAAGGAAATATAAAGGCTTCTACCAATTTCTCCACCAAATATGACACCAAACATGGCACCAAATCCTCCATCAAACATGCAAGCATGTCTGGTGGAAGTTTGAAAATTTCCATTTTTATTTATTTTTTGAAAATTACTTTAATAAATACACATAACACACTTCCAGATTTTTCATCCATTTCGGTAATGAAAACTTCAGAATTCGAAAATCTTATGAACTTTAATGTTGTAGATCTTTGAGTCTTCTTTAATTAGAACTTGAATTACCTCAATCTGATATCAGAATAAGAAGTTATGGCCAAATTTCGACAATTGCGCAAAGTTGAAATTTTCGAAATTGTACTTCGTTAGAATGCCATTTCAAGTTTCCAATCTCCAAAACCAAAATGTCAAGTCCCGTTTTTACCCTTATTTGTTGCACATTTTGTCCTAATTGATCCCATTAAGTCTTGATTTTATTTTATCTGCAAAATAAACTAAAACACATCAAAATATTTATAAAACTAGAGAAACTATACAAGATATTAAGTAAAATGGACGGTAAATATTGATATATTTTCCGCTCATCACACCCCAAACCTAACATTTTTCTAGTCATCGAGCAAAATAACAAAATAAAATACAATAAACAATTAAAATTAAACTAAGCCACTTTCGTAGGGATCACTGTTGCATTTAGCGTATGCAACAAGCCTTTAAACCCCTATGTGTCCCTAGTGGACGAGTTGTAGTCTCGTGAGGGCTTATAATGACGATACCCACAAACGTCAATCTAATGCACACAAAAGCAAGTAGATAAAAGAAAATAGAATAAACAAGTTAGTGACTAAACAAGTAAAACTTCTTATCCAAGTTAATAACTGTTTTCTTTCTTTCTAAATTACTAAATAAGTAAATTCTTTGATTATTTTTACCATTCTCCATATACATAACCAACAAAGTATTAATCAAACTCATTGTGCCCATAATATTCATAAGTGTAGTTGAGACTTCTCTTTACTTGATGGCTGAAGTGAGATTTTACGAATGAGGCAAATGAGCTCTAAAAACTATCTTACATACCATCATTTTTGGCATCTTAAATTCCCGCCAAAAATACCTCGAAACTTGCGCTAGGGTTATATTAAATGAGTAAAGAAGAACCTAGAAAGTGGTTAAGTCCCATCATGCTACAGGGAAATCATTCAGAGATGTCGACTGAAAGATATTAAGGTTCCCATGGTGAGACACGACAAGACACTATTTGCGGGCTAATGTCAAGTGAAATGACTCATGAACCTTCGTCTGGTTCATTTGATCGGGGATATCTCCCAAAGAACTCACGTCGAGTCAATTGATGACATGGACCTCCCTCAGTCCATACGATAAATGTCGAGTGAAATGACTCATGAATCTTCATATGGTTCAGTCGATCGGGGACATCCCCAAAGGACTCACGTCTAGTCAATTAAAGATATGGACCTTCCGCAGTCCATACGAACAATATCGAGTGAAATGACTCTTGAACCTTCATCTAGTTCAGTCAACTACTGACATCCCCAAAGGACTCATGTCGATTCAATTGAAGACAGGACCTCCCTCAGTCCATATGACAAATGTTGAGTGAAATGACTACTGAACCTTCATCTGGTTCAATCTACCGGGGACATCCCCAAAGGACTCATGTCGAGTCAATTGAAGACATGGACCTCCATCAGTCCATACGACAAATGTCGAGTAAAATGACTCCTGAACCTTCATCTGGGTTAGTCGATCGGGGACATGTTGGACAGTTGTGACCCATAACGTCACTATTTGTACAGATCATGGTGTTTTTGTACAAATTAACTATGTGACAAAGGAGATTGCTCTCTTATCATTTGTGATTAGATCACCTAGATGTATAAATGATAGGAGGTCCATATGATTAGTTCCTGGATTGAGATGATATGAGACAGTATCAGTCCACGAATGATTAATCATTAAATATCCCTAGTCAGAGTATTATCGAGATTGGACATCGATAAATGCGTAAAAGACTAGTATTACACTTGTGCGCGTTGTGAGGGCACAATAGCATAGTTCTCATATATTTGGGTATAGGATACTCATGGAAGTGTAATAGGAGGTTGTGTGTTACCGATGGTACGGAAAACAGCTTCGCTCTGGATAGACCCCTTCAGAATTCCATTGGTAGTATGACTATGTGTCTATGGAAGTCCGAAATCAGGGTACGTGTATTTGGTCTTAACCTGAGACTTGCACCGCTAATACTTGCGACAATCAATATACTTTGGTTTTGGTCGTCTAGGGCTTTAACCGGTTCTGTGTACGCCTCTGCTGGGTATATTGAGAATCGTAGTGTATTGGGTGTGATGTCAAGACGGAAGTATCACTCCAGTCATAGTGAAGATGATGTCATGTAGGATACGGGACTGGTGCTCTTGAATGCTGCAGCTATCGGGATATTATGACTAGGTCATGTATATCCGATTATAGAGACTAGTTACCAGACATCCGACATGTGCTTCGTAAGGGGCAGACACAATTCCAGCCCCAGGCCTAGCACGTGACATCCGATACTGGATCGACATACACGATACTACGTATACTACGCCTGATATAGATCGCTTATTCTTGTAAGCATGTTTCTGGAGAATTGGGTAGGCATGACGCTTTGCTAGAGGCCAACCTTATCTTGTAAATCGGTAAAATGTAGTACTTGGTACGTACGTGTTCGGATAGTCCGACGACCGAATTTACTACCAACATATCCGGGGATCTCATGAGTCGCTTCCCGAAGGTTCACCGATGACGTATGATTCGCACTTTATTAATTTGGGATTAATTACGGAGATATTTTATCTAGGATAAAATATCATTTAAAGAGAGAGAACGATTAATTTGGAATTAATCGATAAATTAATATATTCGATATATTAAACAAAATTGGATTTCGACGCGGAATTAAAATTAGATTTTAATTCGGGCGAACGAATAATTTAGAATTAATTCGGGCAACGAATTAATTTAGAATTATTCGTTAGCAAAGTGAATAGTAATTATGCTAGGCATGATTATTTAATTAAATTAGATTTAATTACGACGCAACGGAAAATTCGTTAATTTGGAAAATAGTAATTTACGAGCTCATTCGCATTTCGAATTCGAGTGCGGCACGCAAGTCATATCAAGCTTCAAATCATTACTCGTATCAAGCGTCAAATCGCTAGTCACTTCAAGTGTCAAATCACATCACTTTGAGTGATGTGACTTGACAACTTGTCACTTTGAGTGATGTGAGTTGACAACTTGATAGATTGATGTGAATAGTGATGGTAGAGTGTTTGGCACTCAAGTGTGATGGCATGATAGACATTTAATATATTTTAAATATTTTGGTATTTGTTTTTGATTTTAGAAATCAATTAATTGATTTTTTGAAAATCAATTAAAGTGTATTAGATACACTTTCGTCACCAACCATCTCATCCTCTCCTCACTCTCTTTCTCTTCCTCTCATTCACGCCCAATGAGCTGTTTTTCTCCCCAAAATTCTGCTCATTGCCGAGCAATATAGGAAGGAAAATGAGTGATTTTTATGGCAAAAATCAAGAGTGCTAGCACACAAAAGAGATATACGAAGGTGATAGGGAAACCCGTTTATGAGCTTGGAATCACCACACGAAAGCTTGGAGCTTGGAAGAAGATTCAAAGCCGAAAATGGAGGACTGCAAACCAGTTCATTGTCGTGACCATGATGGAGGGAGAAAATAATTTTGTTCCTCAATGCATCGCCTCTACCGATCGATGTAAGTATTCCGCAACTTCTTCGATGTATTCGCATGATGTTTCTATGCTTTATTCGATCCTCGGAACTTAGATTTTTCCCAACAATGGTATCAGAGCAAGTAAAAGCTTGAAATTTAATTTAGGGCTTAAAATTGGGTAAATTGATTTTGAGCATGATTTGATTAAATTGGATGTTTGAATATGCTTAAATCATGTTGAATTGAAGATTGATTGTATCAATTTCAAGAAATTATGTTTGGAACATTTTTGCCCAAATTGGATGGCTTGGCCGAATCCTTTACTAGCCCTAATGTCTTGGAATTTTTGATTTTTGATCATTGGATGTGTTGGAAATCAATCGGGAATGTGGATTTAATGTTGATTTGGATTTAATTGGATTAAATTTGAATTGGACATAAAATTCCTCCTTTGGCCGAGACTTATAAAGCATGTTTGGGTTTGACTTTTTGATTAAATTGTGTTGGACACTATTTGATGTTAAAAGGTATGATTAGTTGTGTAAGTTGATGATTTGGAAATGTTGATTTATGTAATTAATTATGCAATACACTTTAGAATTAATTAGATTATGAAATTATTCTTTTATGATTTAATTAATTGGGCTTGAATTGGATTTGGGCTTGAAATATTGTAATTGGGCTTTAATGGGCTTGGTTGAACCAAGTAGGGTTTAGGCTAAATTGGTTGGATCCAATTGGGCCCAACTTCCGTTAAGTCCAAATGCGACTATTGGGCCTAATGGGCATTAATTGATTTCTAGGCTTATGGGGTTATTCCCGGATTGGGCTTTGGTTATTGGGTTTGACCCGAGTTGACCAAAAGTCCACGCCTTAAGAAATTAATTAAAAGCCCATTGGACTTTAATTAAATTAACGTTGGACGTTAATCGGGCTTTGAGACCCGTAGCGATTAAATTTGGAATTTAAGTCGAAAGGTTTATTAATAAAGTGTAGTATTTAATTTGGAATTAAATAATGAATTAGTATTAAATACAAATTGAATTGGATTTAATTATGTAGTTTTATTTTAATTCGAGAATTCGTACTTTGAGTACTTATTCGCAAAATGAGTTTGACTCGCACAAAATCAAATCGTTGTTTGAACATTGGATGATAATTAATTATCAGATTAATTAATTTGATCAGATTGATTGATAACATGCTTGTGTGAATACATGGTTGCGATGCATGAATAATGTATATCAGATGGATATTAGATGGGTTGGGCAATTTTAGAAATTGTTGTAATAAATTTGGAATTTATTAATTGGACTTGCGTATCCAGCCTTGTTACCTCCTTATTCTTTGTATTCTCTTCTCACCTATTCCCCTCAATATAAATGAGGTTTCTTTAGAAGTGTAGTGTAACGGGTAGAAGTAATACTTGTGCTAGCGAGAGAGATAAATGGAGAGATTTGATCTAGGATCAATGTGTAAAGTATTCATCCGCATATCATTATTATTTATTTATATGCTTTTATTATTGTTTAGAGTGCATGTTTAAGGGTGTATGATGATGAGACCTTAACAAATATAATAAATTGGTTGCCAATTTGCACGCGAAAAACCCTCAAACAATAATAAGCGTTTTTCCTTCCATTGAGTGATTCTTACTCAAGATCCAAGACTGGTATTGGCTTGTTGGCCAAAGTCAAGGCCTTTGTCCGTCGATGATGTGTTTGAATCACGAGAGCTTTGTTCCATATTGGTGTCTTGTCCAAGTCGTGATTTGTTGGCCAAAGTCAAGATCACTTCTTGTCCATCGACATTGATTACGAAGTTTTCCATGGTCAATGGGTTCCACTTCACTGGGATCATTAAGCTTGTTGTACCAAAGCCAATGCTTAGTTGATTCAGAGGAAAAAAGGTTAGGGAATATATTGGATATATTGGCATATGAGATATATGTTTCGGACTTGGATGTCCACCTACTGGATCTAGGAATTGGATGAGATCCAATTGATCTTAAAGATCTACCTAGTTAAGTATCATACAATTTGTTGGCCAAAGTCAAGATTGTGTGTTATTTAACGGGATCCTAGCCCACTAGGAAACACGGTTTCCCGAGTACTCGACAGAGGGTTAGAGGCTCGCCGAAAAATAGTGGGAGGCAAGTATTAGATTTTTGCAATATTCGTTTAGTTACTTGCCATACACGCTCAATCAAATATCATTCGTCAAATAAATTAAATGTTAGTTGGACTAATATTTAAATCGTTCTTTTAAAACAGTTGAACTGTATTCAAACTATTCAATTAATAGTTGATTTTATAATTGGATTATAGTAATCAATATAATTGAATTTATCTCATTAAAAGTATAGTTGATTATATAGTTGGACTATAGTAATCATTATATTAAAAGTACCTGAAATCGTTGATTAAATAGTTGGACTATTAGAATCAAGATATAATTGAAATATTAGTGTTTAAAACATAATCCTAGGGAAAATGTGTTTAAACGACTTTAATTTTCAAATTGGGAATAAAATTTCAGGATGGTCCTGAAAACTAAGAAGTTACTTTATTTGATAAAATAACAACTTAGGCCTAAGCCCGGAGTTAAGCAAATAAGTAGAGCATGATCTTTGGAAGATTCATGTAATGATAACTTTAGTGCTTAATCCATTATACTTGTCAAATAGACTCCTTAATTTCTTAATTAGAACTAAGGATTAGATCCTTAAAGTATGATAATGAAATTGAAGGATCTTCATAAATCTATTCTTAGATCTTAGAAGTATTAAATTGCAATTAATAACTCTTGGAGAGTTAATGGCTATTCTCAAGGAGATAAAGCCAAATTTTGCAATAAGGCAAGAAGCGCAAGGCTCATCTTACTTCAATATTCTAGAAAGCCAAGGCTTGGCCAAAAGCTTCTGGAGTGTTGAAAATGGCAAAGGCAAAATCATTATTATCTTCTAGGAAGATAAAGGACTTATCCCAAAATATCTCCCTAAATTGTGGCAAACGAGATCGCGGAAGCGTGACTGCCGTTTGGACAAAGCAAACATGAAGGAATTGAAAACGAGCAAGGCTCTGACTTCAAATATGATTGTCATAAATATGTTCACTACTAGTATTAAAATTAGATTTTAAATACTTAGTGTGGTACATAAATATGTGCTGATGTTCAGAATCTGCTATGAGCAGGATACTGACTTCAGTTGAGAGTAATCTACGAATTGAAAATAGGTCGAAAGTCGCTGTTTTGACTGTTGATACCTAAGTTTAGGAACTACCTTCGGGTGTGTACCTAAATTTGGAAACTGTTATAATGTAACTAGTTTGAATAGAAATGTTATCGTTATATCAGTGTTTAATCCGTTGAGAATTAACCTTTATATTCTAGAACACTAAAGTGTTTTATTATATAAAGATGATATTGAGATAAACACATTAGATGTGAATAACAGAATTTATATTTTGAATAAAAAATATCTCAAACATATAACATGACAAACAAATAGCTCAACTGATTTGATCGGATGAAACATATTGTGGCATTGTTGTCTGGGAAACAATTAAACAAGACTCGTATATCCATACTTTCGAAGAGTGGGTACTCGGACTGATTTGATTCCAATCAAATAAAGTCTATGAATCTAGTTTATTGGGCAAAATGCCTGAAACGCCTTTACTTGGTAAAAGTGTAAATGCCACCTATCTGTTAGCCCTAGTTCATAGTGAAGCAAGTGAGCCCATGTCTAGCTAGGCTAGAGGTGGATATGAATATTTCGTGACCTTTACAGATGTGGCATCGCGTTATGGTTAAGTGTTTCTTTTGAAACACGAATCAGAAACTTTTAAAGTTTCGACACGAAATAGACAAACAGATCGGCTAAAGTATTAAACCGTCACGGTAAGACCGTAATGGAAAATACTTAAGCAATAAGTTTCCAGTATACTTGAAAGAGTATAGTATTCTTTCAATGAGGACTCCTCCCGGAACACGTCAATTTGACGGTGTGTCCTAACTGAGTAACCGAATTTTGTTTGACATGATAAGGTTATTCATGAGTCGCTCTGAGCTACCATTTCCTTCAACGGCTAAGCATAAACAGTGCATAACTTATTTTGAATAAGTTTCCATAATAATCTGTTTGATAGACTTCATATTAGATATGAACGGGAAAGAAATCGGGTTTCTCACTCCTGTAGATTTGGGAATGCTAGGCATATGTTTGGATGATACCAAACTAAAACCCAAATTGGATAAGTGCCAATTATAGGTTATCCTAGGGATACATAAGTATAGTACTTATACATCTCACAAGAGAAAAATGTAATTGTTGCTCGCCATGCGGTTTTCCTAAGAGGAATACCGATATGCAGTGGTAAGTTGGAGGATAGTAAAACTCGATGACAATCGGAGTAATATTGTTCAAGGCACCACGTCCTTAAACACAAACAGATCATCAATGATGAAACTATACCAGTAATCTTCGAATACACAAGAACCGCGTAAGTCGGAGAGAGCAGAAAACAACCTGGGGTATGGGTTTCTGATCTCACCTCATAAAGATATCAATCTTTTGGGGAATACCAACTGACTACGCATGAGGAAGTGATACAAGGTATCGAATCCCTATTACAGTAAAGTGATTTAAATGTCCGAAATGGATTTCATGTATATCAACCAAATTTGGATACTAGTTGATGTACCGCAAGGCATTGTGCCTAATGATACAATATAAGTCTTCAAGGAAGACATACATGGATGCAACATACCAACGTACTAAGCTAGGCTTGTAGCGAAAAGGTATCGTTATCAACATAGTGTTGATTACGACGAAATCTTTAACTTGTTTCCACGTTAAATCCATTTGGATAATGCTTGCTGATGCTGCATGTTTCATTTATGAATTATGTCAGCGTAACGGGAAAATCGCTTTCCTGAAAAGGAAGCCTTTGGAGGATGTTTAAAACATCCTGACGGTTTTGTCATACCAAAACTAGCAAACAAGGTTGCAGGTTATTCGATCCATGTTTGGATTGATGCAAGCATTGGGTTCTTGGAATTATCGTTTTGATGTAATCATAATGGTATATGATTTAATTCAAAACGTAAATGATTCTTGTGTATATAAGGAGGTTAGTGGGAGCGCACTGACAGTGGCTGTCCTATAAATAATGATAATATGTCATTTCTTGAAAATGATTTCCCATATAATAATCGGTGAAAGCTTGGCTTTCATGAAAATTCTCCATAGAATTCTTGGGAGAAACAACCTTTATTCTAGGAATAAAGATCTACTGGGCTAAATTTAAAGTTGTTAAAACTCTCCGAGAACTCGTACATTGAAAAATGTACGTGACCTGGTGTCTCATATGCTTTGAGCATATGGAGTCACAAACAGGCCAATCCTAGTGATGGTCACTTGATTTATGTTAAGAACATCTGTTAGTTTCTTAGAGAACTAAGGATGCTGTCTTAAAATATGGATATAGAGAACTTGAGGTGACTGGGATCACTGTTGCAAGTTTCCTAACCGATAAAATGACTTTAAGTCGCTAAACGGTATTATACAATTTGAATAATGGAACAGTAAGCTGGAAATCTTCCAAGCAAGATACTGTTACCGAATAAACAACAAATGCGGGTGATTGCTGCAGCTGAGGTAGCAATAGAAGCCATCTGGATCAATAATTAATCTAATTAGATTAGATATAGTTCTGTTAGCAGCTGAGCTAGGCTACAGCACATGCTAAAGAAGTAATGGTCTCATCATCGATCCAGATACATACTTCAGCTATTCATCTGATTCGTTCGGATCATACATCATGGCGATGTGATGATCGTATAAATCGCATCAGACGATAATCATGCAAATCCACTGATGAAAACCTTTCCTCAGCAGTTTGAGCGAACCGTACATAGTTCGGGTGTTAGACACTAGATTGACTGGCTATAGGCCAAGTGGGAGATTGTTGGACAGTTGTGACCCATAGCGTCACTATTTGTACAGATCATGGTGTTGTTGTACAAATTAACTATGTGACAAAGGAAATTGCTCTCTTATCATTTGTGATTAGATCACCTAGATGTATAATTGATATGAGGTCCATATGATTAGTTCCTGGATTGAGATGATATGAGACTATATCAGTCCATGAAGGATTAATCATTAAATATCCATAGTCAGAGTATTATCGAGATTGGACATCGATAAATACTTAAAAGACTAGTATTACACTTGTGCGCGTTGTGAGGGCACAATAGCATAGTTCTCATATATTTGGGTATAAGATACTCATGTAAGTGTAATAGAAGGTTGTGTTTTACCGATGGTACGGAAAACAACTTCGCTCTGGATAGACCCCTTCGGAATTCCATTGGTAGTATGACTATGTGTCTATGGAAATCCGAAATCAGGGTAGGTGTATTTGGTCTTAACTTGAGACTTGCACCGCTAATACTTGCGACAATCAATATACTTTGGTTTTGGTCGTCCAGGGCTTTAACCGGTTTTGTGTACGCCTCTGCTGGGTATATTGAGAATCGTAGTGTATTGGGTGTGATGTCAAGACGGAAGTATCACTCCAGTCATAATGGAGATGATGTCATGTAGGATACGGGACTGGTGCTCTTGAATGCTGCAACTATCAGGATATTATGACTAGGTCATGTATATCCGATTATAGAGACTAGTTACCAGACATCCGACATGTGCTTCGTACGGGGCAGACACAATTCCAGCCCCAGGCCTAGCACGTGACATCCGATACTGGATCGACATACACGATACTACGTATACTACGCCTGATATAGATCGCTTATTCTTGTAAGCATGTCTCTGGAGAATTGGGTAGGCATGAAGCTTTGTTAGAGGCCAACCTTGTCTTGTAAATTGGTAAAACGTAGTACTTGGTACGTACGTGTTCGGATAGTCCGACGACCGAATTTACTGCCAACATATCCGAGGATCTCATGGGTCACTTCCCGAAGATTCACCGATGACGTATGATTCACACTTTATTAATCTGGGATTAATTACAGAGATATTTTATCTACGATAAAATATCATTTAAAGAGAGAGAACGATTAATTTGGAATTAATCGATAAATTAATATATTCGATATATTAAACAAAATTGGATTTCGACGCGGAATTAAAATTAGATTTTAATTCGGGCGAACGAATTAATTTAGAATTAATTCGTTAGCAAAGTGAATAGTAATTATGCTAGGCATGATTATTTAATTAAATTAGATTTAATTACGACGCAACGGAAAATTCGTTAATTTGGAATTAGCGAAACCGAGCCCGGGATTGTTTGCGAGCACATTCGTATTTCAAATTCGAGTGCGGCTAGTAAGTCACATCAAGCGTCAAATCATTACTCGTATCAAGCGTCAAATCGATAGTCACTTCAAGCGTCAAATCACATCACTTTGAGTGATGTGATTTGACAAATTGTCACTTTGAGTGATGTGAGTTGACAACTTGATAGATTGATGTGAATAGTGATGGTTGAGTGTTTTATACTCAAGTGTGATGGCATGATAGACATTTAATATATTTTAAATGTTTTGGTTTTTGTTTTTGATTTTAGAAATCAATTAAAGTGTATTAGATACACTTTTGTCACCAACCATCTCATCCGCTCCTCACTCTCTTTCTCTTCCTCTCATTCACGCCCAATGGGCTATTTTTCTCTCCAAAATTCTACTCACTGCCGAGCAACATAGGAAGGAAAAATGAGTGATTTTTGTGGTAAAAATCAAGAGTGCTAGCACACAAAAAGATATACGAAGGTGATAGGGAAACCCGCTTATGAGCTTGGAATCACCACACGAAAGCTTGGAGCTTGGAAGAAGATTCAAAGCCGAAAATGGAGGACTGCAAACCAGTTCACTGTCGTGACCATGATGGAGGGAGAAAATAATTTTGTTCCTCAATGCATCGCCTTTACCGATCGATGTAAGTATTCTGCAACTTCTTCGATGTATTCGCATGATGTTTCTATGCTTTATTCGATCCTCGGGACTTAGATTTTTCCCAACAGGACATCCGCTAAAGGACTCACGTCGAGTCAATTGATGATATGGACCTCCCTCATATGGAAATGGTTTCCATATGGAAATGGTTTGGATGTGTGATTTCGAATTCATGCTTCGTGTGCTTTGAATGTCTAGTCATGCTATTGATAACATGAAATTTTGTAAATATGAAAATTTGATATGGGTAAAATATAAAGGATAATAGAAAACTGATAATCCTAAAACTCATGATAACTTGTTAATTCTGAAAGACTTATGATGTGGTTGACTTGTATGTCTGTTTATAGTGCTAGCATGGTTACTTACTGAGTTTTTTAAAACTCACACCAAACCAGTTTGCTAGTTTCGCAAGTTGGCTTCCAGAATAGTTAACCACGAGATCTTTGGAAGTCGTGCTCAAGACGCGGATCAACCAAGCGGGAGTCACCCTCGCAAGCGTATTGGGAGAAGTTTTAGACGTTTAGGACATTTGATTTATTATTTTATTTGTCGTGTTGAGCACGCTGTTTGTAAATATTAAGTAAATATTTTGATTTCTTATAATGTTTGGACATAGCCCTTGAGTGTTGATAGATGATACGGGCATGGTCATGATTTTGATTTGTTGGTGTGGACCCGAGGTCTATTTTGATATATGATGTTTATTTCGCTGGACTGAGATCCAGGTTGTCTAGTTTTAAGATACATAATCCTGGAATTTTTGTAAATTTAGAGGCTTATGGAGATAGGTCAATATTGTCTCCTGCCGGTAGTATCATACCTCTGACGGGATATTACATTAGTTTAAATTTAGAGGCTTATGGAGATGAGTCAATCAAATCGATCTAGTACTGATATGCGATTAACCACCGATTCCGCTCAAACGGCGCATACATATATATACACACACACACACACACATATATATATATATATATATATATATATATATATATCATCATCATCATCATCATCATCATCAGTCAAGCGTAATAAGATTTATTAGTGATCTAGGCCAACTTAATTTCGTCAATTATATTAGTTAAAAACACAAAAAAACTAATTACATTCATATTAATTTTTCTTAATTTCACAATAAATTAATTGACTTTGTCTGTGGTCAATTTTTTAAACATAAAAAGGTAATTAAAAATGATTATAGCCGACGATGTCGATTTATTTAAGATTTCTCTCTTTTCGGTTTTAAGGAATTCCCCTCATGCCCACCAACCCACTAACATTGCATCTCCTTAGGATAAGTTGATTATTTTTTATTGATAAAATTTGACATATTTATTTTGAAATAATAATTCTATAAATAATGTGTCAATAATTCATTGAATGAAAACATTTTATAACTTATGAAGTTATCTATTTGGCCAATCCTTCATATTTGATGGATTCTCATAGGGAAAAGGATTAAAAATTTTATTTGGAATTTGTCCCACCTCTATCTTAATTTATAGAAAGAGAAATGTTGTTATTCGTCCCTGATTTTTTGACAAATGACTTATGATTTGGTTGTAAGGTTCTGATTTCGAGTACATGAGGTTTTACCTACTCCGCTTAAGCTCGGGTCGGTTGGTTTGGCAGCGAGATTTCCAACGTTTCCAAAAAATATTACTATTCACACACACACATATCTAGGGTGGTAAAATTGTCCGGATCCGGAAGACTCGGAAGGACCCGGGTCTTTCCTTTGAAGACCCGTGCAGATTCGGGTCTGGACCCAGGTTCACATAATTTCAGATCTGGATACCCGGATCTAATTAATTTTAAAAGAAAAATAAAAAAAATTAATATAATTTAGGATATTTTATGAAGTTAATTGATAATATTTTACATGTATTCGATTAATTTTAATTATATTTTAATGAATTTCAGTTTTTGTATATTTTAGTGAATTTCAATTATGATAATGTAGATTTTTCATGATATTAATTAATAAAGTTATTTTATTTTTTATTTTTATACGAGCCCCGAATCCGAATATGGATATACCCGAACCCGTATCGGGAATACCCGGATCCGGATCCAGATCCCATACCCGGGTTCTGATTTTTCCATCCCTATATATATCCCAACTTTACAATATCAAGTGAGATATTATTGGATAATGAAATAGGTTAATAAATAATCTATGGGAAAATGACACCCAATTACTCTATATAAATTATCATATTGACTAAGATATTGTTCTAACATATAGTTGGGTATCATTTTCTCATTATCTAACAATTCTAAACTTCGCAATCCAAATAATGTATTTCACAACAACATTTTAACTTATAGATCTGATTTTATTGAAGGAATGACAAGAAACTTTTTTGTGTGAAGAAAAATGATCAAATGGGGAAAAAATGAAATGCAAAAAAAGAAGTCCAAAGGCCAACTACTTACAAGGTACAACCCAACTGTCTATTTTGACTCCTGCTAAGCATTTCATTAATTTTGTAGAATTGAAGGAAAACATTTTAGAAAGAAAAAAATTGACCTTAAGTGGAAGGATAATCATGATAAGTAAAAAAAATGGTTCAATTTGGCAGTTCTACACTCTCCCTTTCCATTATATATAATGAAGCCAATGTACCCATCTTCAAAAACCATCCAAAAAATCTCCTGATAACAAGTTTCATCTTTTAATTTGTTTCATCACAGTTTCTGCAAATCAATGGATTTAAAAGCTGCACAATTACTCAGTCTGATTCTATCTGTCTAATGGATTCAACAACACATATCATTGGCCATGGAGTCCCAATAATATTGGTTCCCATAACTCTAATAATACAGATGATAATATTCCCAACAAGATCATTGTGGGTGGTTCTAGACTGGCTAAGGTTCTGGTTCTGAACCGGAACCAGAACCATCGGGTTTCAACCAGTTCCGGAACCGGAACTGTATGTTACGGTTGGTTAGGGTTCTGACCCTAACCGAAGCAGTTGGAACCGCTGATTTATAGAAATATGCGAACCAAATTTAGAGGCTCGATTTTTCATGTTCATTACACACGTCATGTCCTTAGTTTATGTGTTCAAGATGGTCTGGAAAAATTATCATCTTTCATTGATCCTATTAAGAAAGCACTTAATTGTATTGGTCATATTCTCAAGTTAGGAGAAAATGTGCCAAGTTTTGTAAATTAAATGGTATTAAACCGATAAAATTTTCACGAGATGTTCCAATATGTTGAAATTCAACTTATTTTCTTTTATGTCAAGCTTTGCAATACAAAGATGCATTAAATAGTTTTTTTCTCAATATGTTCAACATATCACACTTTTCCATAGTTAATGGGAAATTTGTTATAAAATTTTAGATATTTTAAAAGCTTTTAATGACGCTAGAAATATTTTTAGCAGAGTTTATTATCATACAACATATTTATTTATTCTTGAAAGTTTGAATATAGTCGGTACTCTCGATAAGCATGTTGCAAGTTCTGATCCTAATGATATTGTTTTGTTTGAAACTATTAATGTTATGAAACGAAAATGATTGCATTATTTTAGAGACATTCCTTTACTTTATCTTATTTCTGATGTTTTTTATCCTAGATTTAAATTAGAATGTTAGTAATGATTTACAAGCTTACTATGAGTATTTAGAAATATTAGGTGTAATTGATATTACAAGAATAATAACTAAAATAAAAATTGATTTAATAGAGTTATTTAATGATTATATTAGAAGATATAACTTGCAATCAGTAGGACAATCTAGTAGCAGTGAATCGGTAATGCAAACAAGACTTAACGTAGGTGATCATTGGTTACTACAATGAAATAAAAAAACTTAGGGATAACACGACTAATAACCCGGAATTAGATAATTATTTATGTACAAATTTCGAGTTTTTAACTGAAAGTTTAGTTAATAAAAATTTTCAAATCCTTGAATGGTGGGACCAACATCAAAATGTATATATTATCAATTATTTCTAAAGAGATATTGGCAGTACATGTTTCCATCGTTGCGGTTGAGCAAGCCTTCAGCATGGAAGACAATATATTGGAAGTTAGACAGTCTTCATTACATCCAAGCACTCTAGAAGCAACAAAATATGTGGATGATTGAACTCGAGATGATCTGAGGCAACAAGAAGATGTCCCCGATGAATTTGAAGACTTGTTTGACAATGCATCTGTAAGTGCAAGAGGAACTGGAGCTGAAGGATCAACAGACACTGATAATGATGATTGATAATTAAATAATTGTAAAATTACAATGGGGAAATATCTTAAAATTGTAATGGAACTACGTGAGCTTTGATTTCTCTCACCCTTAGAGGATACGTAGGCAACTTAAGTTTTTAAAAATTTAAGTTCAAGCTCTTTAATTTTATAATTTTATTTTTAATTTTTTGGGACAATAATTTTATTTGTAATTTAATATAAGTTTATTATATAAATTCAAATTCACAATTTTAAATTAATTTTTCAATCTCAAATTTTTTATTTAAAAAAAAAAGAACTGAATGGAGTAGGAACCGGAACCGAACTGTTCGGTTCCGGTTCCGGTTCCGGTTCATCTTAAGTGTGGATCCGTAACCGAACCAAAATTAACCGGTCTGATTCCAATTCCACACTCGTGGAATCGAAAACTGGCCGGTTTGATTCCGATTCAGAACCGAACCGAATCGGTGCCGGGTCTAGGTGGTTCTGATCACTGGCACTTGGCACTTCGGCTTCAACTACCGAGTCTGGGCATTCCAAAATGCTCCCTTGTACGTTAATGATGTCCTAGGATGCTCTCATCATCCTAAATTTCGAGTATATACAACAAATTTTATCAAGTGCATGCGTGTACGGTGTACATCTATATGTAGTAGGTAATTTCTCTCACCATAGGATAAGTAATTGCACACGTCACATATTTTTTAATACTTTGTGAAATGCTCGTGTTCATATAATTAAGAAAAATTTAGAATACAATCATAGTTATACAACATTCATACAACGATTTAATAATATTTATCCACGTGTTAAAATATTAAAAAAATTATCAAATAAATAGTAATTATATTTAATTCAAATTCATATGTCATGCTTTTATTTGTAGGTGATATCAAATCATTTCTCAAATCATTCACTAAGTTGTTTCTTTATAATTTTCAGTATCAGACTTATTTTTCTGCAATTAGGGCGTTATCCAAGTTTGTTTTTATATCATATATAATTTAGCATGTTTTGAGAAATATTTTAGAAAATAGATGTTTTCAGTTTGAGCTTTATGTTTTTCGGACATGAGGGAAAAACTCACCCTAATATGTAACATGACACAATTGGAATTGACGGACAGAGAACATGTTTACATGTATAGGACTGAGGGGACGACGATACGTAACGCCCTCAGATCCTAGAGCAGGGCTAGGGGGACGACGATACACAATGCCTCTAGACCCTAGTTCAGAGCTTGGGTGGTATCATAGATCTGAACCCTCAGTTCTAGTTTGTGGCTTGGGGACGGCGATACGTAATTGTTGAGTTTAATTCAAGTCCCAAGATCAACAAATCATGCACAAAAACCGCATATGAACACATCAAAGGAGGTGCGGAATATACTCACATTGAATTTCGGTTTTGATGTTTGAAGAACAAGGTGCGATTTTGGCTCCCTCCATTGAGCTCGGCAGTAGCTTCTTCTTGCAGTGGGCTGTGCGATTTTACTCCTCTTTGAACCTCCAAGAATCGGCCATGCAAGACTCCATTGAAGCTCCAAGCTTCAAGCTTCAAAAATAAATCCAAGCTCATGAAGACACTTCCCTATCACCTAGATATCACTCAAGGTGTGCTAGCACTCTACATCTCCTTGTTCCCTTTAAATTCGGCAACCCAGAAAGTTTGAGAAGATGAATGAAACGGTTCCAAACGTGAAGGAGAGGAAGAAGAAGAAAGAGGGAAAAGAGATGAGAGAAAACGTAAAAAAAGGAGAGAGAGTACCGGAAAAAAATTGTGTAAAAGGAAAGAAAAAAGTAATATATATTTATTCATTTATTCCAAAACTAAATAAAAACATATATATATATTCCATCACTTTTACTTTTAACTTTAAGTCATATCAAATCAACTTTTCACATCACATCTATTCACTTTAATAAAGTGACAATATGTCATGTCACATCAAATTCACTAGTGACAAGTGATTTGACAATTGATGCGACTAGCGATTTGACGCTTGATGTGACTTGCGTGCCCGCGCTCGGATTCAAATACGAATGCGCTCGCAATCACTCTCGGGCTCGGGTTCGCTAATTCCAAATTAACGAATTTTCCGTCGCGTCGTAATAAATGATTACGACTAGCGAAATCACTATTCACGTCGCTAACGAATTAATTCAAATTTATTCGTTCGCCCGAATTAAAATCCAATTTTAATTCCGCGTCGAAATCCAATTTCGTATAATATATCGGATATATTAATGTTATCGATATTAATCTAAATTAATCGTTCTCTCTCTTAATTAATATTTATCCCAGATAAATATCTCCGCAAATAATCCCAGATTAATTTTTCTCTCATCGAATTAATCCCAGATTAATTCTATCTCTCTCTCTTCTAATTAATCCCAGTTAATCAAAGTGCGAGTATACGTCATCGGTGAATCTTCAGGAACCGACCCATGAGATCTCGGATATGTTGGCAGTAAATACGGTCGTCGGACTATCCGAACACGTAAGTACCTCGTACTACGTTTATACTGATTTACAAGACAAGGTTGGCTTCTAGCAAAGCGCCATGCCTACCCAATTCTCCAGAAATATTCTTACAGGAATATATAGATCTGTATCAAGCGTAGTATACCGTAGTATTGTGCGTATCGGCCCAGTATCGGAAATCACGTGTTAGGGCGGGGGCTGGATAAGTGTCTGCCCCGTCCGAAACACATATCGGATGTCTGGTAACATAGTCTCTATAATCGGATATACATGACCTGGTCACAATATCCGATGGTTGGTTGCGCAACACTCAAGAGCACTAGTACCGTATCCTGCGTGAATCATCTCCACTATGACTGGAGTGATACTTCCGTCTCGACATCACATCCAATACACTACGACTCGCTGATAAACCCAGAAGTGGTGAACACAGAACCGGTCAAGCCCCCAACCACCAAATCCAAAGTTTATCGATTATCGTAAGTATTAGCGATGCAAGTCTCAGGTTAAGACTATACACACCTACCTTGATTTCGGCCTCCCATAGACACATAGTCATAATACCAATGGGATTCCGAGGGGTCTATCCAGAGCGAAGCTGTTTCCCGTACCATCGGTGAAACACGACCTCCTATCGCACTTGCATAAGTATCCAATACTTATATATATGAGAAACTATGCCGTTGTGCCCTCACAACGCGCACAAGTGCAATACTAGCCTATTCCGCATTATCGATGTCCAGTCTCGATAATACTACGGCTAGGGATATTTAATGATTAATCCTTCGTGGACTGATACTGTCTCATATCATCTCAATCCAGGAACTAATCATAGGGACCTCTCTTCTTTATATATCTATGGTGATCTAATCCAAAATGACGAGAGTGCAATTTCCTGTTACATAGTTAATTTGCTACAACAACACAATGTTCTGTGCAAATAGTGACGCTATGGGTCATATTATCCAACAATCTCCCACTTGGCACATAGCCAGTCACTCGAGTGTCTAACACCCGAACTATGTAAGGTTCGCTCAAATTGCTGAGGAAAGGTTTTCGTCAGCGGATTTGTTGATTATCATTTAACGCGATTTATACGATCATCACATCGCCACGATGTATGACCCGAACGAATCAGATGATATAGAAGTATATATCTGGATCGTTGATGAGACCATTAATTCTCTAGCCTTGCTGATGCATAGCTCAGCTGCTAACAGAACTATATCTAATCTAATTAGATATGTATCGACCCAAATGACTTCTATTGCTGCCTCAGCTGCTGCAATTAACCCGCATGAGTTGTTTATTCGGTAACAGTATCTTGCTTGGAAGATTTCCAGCTTACTGCACCGTTACTCAAACTGTATAGTACCGTTTGCGACTTTTAGTCGTTTTTATCGGTTATAGGAAACTTGCTATAGTGATCCCAGTCACTTCAAGTTCTCCTTCTCCATAGACTAAGAAAACATCCTTAGTTCTCTAAGAAACTAACGGATGTTCCTAACATCAATCCAGTGACTATCACTCGGATTAGCCTGTTTGTGAATCCATATGCTTAAAGCGTATGATACACCAGGTTTTGTACATTTTTCAATGTACAGCCCACAGAGAGTATTTCGAAAGTCAAGCTTTCCCCGACATATATTTTATGGGAATATCATTTCCAAGAAATGACGTATTATCATTATTTATAGGACAGCCACTGTCAGTGCGCTCCCACTAACCCTCTTATTTACACAAGAATCATTTTCATTTTGAATTAAATCACACCATTATGATTGCATCAAATGATAATTCAAGAACTTATGCTCGCGTCAGCAAGCATTATCCAAATGGATCTACCGTGGCAATAGGTAAAAGGTTGAATAGTAATCAACACAATGTCGATAACGATACCTTTCGGTTAAAAGCCTAGCTTAATACGTTGGTATATTGCCATCCATGTACGTCTTCCTTGAAGACTTATAGTACCAATAGGCACAATGCCATGTGGTACATCAACTAGTATCCAAACTGGTTGATATACATGGAATCCATTTCGGACTCATGACACTTTGTCATAATAGGGAGTCGATACCTCGTATCACTTCCTTTGTTCTCGTGTATTTGAAGATTAATGGTATAGTTTCATCATTGATGAACTCTATATGTTCCATCAAGATTCAGTGCCTATAACAGTATTACTCCGATTTTCATCGAGTTATACTATCCTCCCACTTACCACTGCATATCGGTATTCCTCTTAGGAAAACCGCATGGTGAGCAACAATCTAATTGTTCTCTAGTGAGGTGTTAAGTACAATACTTATGGTATCCCTAGGATGACCTACAATTGGCACTTATCATATTGGGGTTTTAGTTTGGTATCATCCAAACATATGCCAAGCATACCCAAATAGTCAGGAATGAGAAAACCGGTTCTTTCCCTTTCATATCTAATATGATATCTGTCAAACAGATTATTATGGAACCTTATTCAAAATAAGTTCTTGCACTGTTTAAAGCTTATCCGTTGAAGGAAATGGTAGCTCAAAGCGACTCGCGATTAACCTTATTATGTCTAACAAAATTCGGTTAATCATGGTTCGGACACACCGTCAAAATGACGTGTTCCGAGAGGAGTCCTCATTGAAAGAATACTATACTCTTTCAAGTATACGAGAAACTTACTGCTTAAGTATTTTTTTATTACGGTCTTACCGTGGATGATATACTATAACCGATCTGTTTGTCTATTCCGTGTCGAAACTATAAAAGTTTTCGATTTGTGTCTTCAAAAGAAACACACAACCATTACGTGATGCCACATCCGTATAGGTCACGTAATATTATATCCACCTCTAGCCTAGCTAGACACGGGCCCACTTGCTTCAATATGAACTAGGGCTAACAGATCGGTGGCATTTTCACTTTTACCGAAGTAAAGGTGTTTAAGCACTTTGTTATAAACTAGATTCGTAGACATTATTTGAATAGTCAAATCAGTCCTAGTACCCGCTCTTCAAAAGTGCGGATATACGATTTGTTTAGTAGTGTTCCCTGACAACCATGCCACAATTAAGTTTCTTAACCGATCAAATCAGTTTGAGCTATTAATTTGTCATGTTATGTATTTGAGATATTATTTATATTCAAAATATAAATTCTGTTATTCACATCTAATGTGTTTATCTCAATATCATCTTTATATAATAAAACACTTTAGTGTTCTAGAATATAAAGGTACACCCGCAGCGGGTTATACGCGATATAAAGATAATGTTTCTAGTCAACTAGTTACATTATAACAGTTTCTAAATTTAAGTACTAACGCGAAGGCAGTTCCTATTTAGATATCTACGGTATTTTTAAAACAGCGACTATCGTCCCGTTTACTATTCGCAGAGTATCTCATCTGAAGTCAGTATCCTGCTTAAAGCAGATTCTGCACAACAGTACATATTTATGTATCACACTAAGTATTTAAAATCCAATTTCAATACTAGTTGTGAAAATAATTATGACAAACATATTTGAAGTAAGAGCCTTGCTCGTCTTCAATTCCTTCTTAGGATTGTTGTCCTATTATCTTCCTAGAAGACCTAATCCATAATTCATTATTTTATCAAATAAAATAAATTATTAATTTCCAAGACCATCTTGAAATTATTCCCAATTTGAAAATTAAATCATTTAAAATATTTTAATCCAAGATTATATTTTAAATACCCAACTTTTCAATTTTATCTTGATTACAATAGTCCAACTATTTAATCAACGATTAGTGGTACTATTTATTATAATGATTATAATAGTCCAACTATATAATCAAATATAATCCAAATTAATAACCTCAATTACATTGATTACTATAATCCAATTATAAAATCAACTGTAAACTGAAATTAATTAATTCAAATATATTGATTAATATAATCCAATTATATATAATCAACTATAATACAGTCCAACTGTTTATTAAAACAACAATTTAAATATTAGTCCAACTAACATTTAATTAATGTGACGAGAAAAATATAAATGAGCGTGTTTAGCGAGTAATTGAACGAATGTTGCAAATTCAATACTTGCCTCCCACTATTTTTCGTCGAGCCTCTAACCCTCTGTGGAGTACTCGGGAAACCGTGTTTCCTAGTGGGCTAGGATCCTGTTAAATAACATACAACCTTGACTTTGGCCAACAAGCTGTATGCTACTTACCAGGTAGATCTCACAGATCAATTGGATCCAATCCAATTCCCAGATCCGGTTAGGTGGACATCCAAGTCTTAAACATATTGCTTATGCCAATGTATCTAATACATTTTCCTAACCTTATCCTCCGAATCATCTAGGCCTTGGCTTTGGCACAACAAACCTAATGATTCCAGTTAAGCGGGACCCATTGACAAGGAAAGTTTCGTAATCAATGTCTTTGGACAAGAAGTGATCTTGACTTTGGCCAACAAATCACAACTTGGACTAGACACCGATGTGGAACAAAACTCTCATGATTCAAATACATCCAATTGACAAGGTCTTGACTTTGGCCAACAAACCAATGCCAATCAGATCTTGAACAAGAATCATTCAATGGAAGGATAATCGCTTAATATAGATTGAGGGATTTTCGCGTGCAAATTGGCTACCAATTTATTATCTTTGTTAAGGTCTCATCATCATACCCTTAAACATGCATTCTAAACACATAATAAAGCGTATATGAAATAAAATAATAATGATATGCGGATGGATACTTTACATTGATCCTAGATCAAATCTCTCATTTTCTCTCTCCAAAGCTAGCACTTGTATTTACTTCTACCCGTTACACTACACTTCTAAAGAAACCTCATTTACATGGAGGGGAATAGGTGAGAAGAGAATACAAAGAAAAGAAATAGGAGATAAGGCTGGACACGCAGGTCCAATTTAATAAATCAAATTTATTACAATTTCCAAAATCGCCCACCCGGCTAATATCCATCCGATATACATTATTCAAACATCACAACCATGTATTCATACAAGCATGTTATCAATCAATCAATCAAATTAATTAATCTTGATTATTAGTGATCATCCAATGTTCAAACAAAGATTTGATTTTGTTCGAGTCAAACTCGTATTGCGAACACGTACTCAAAATACGATTTCTCAAATTAAATTAAACTACATAATTAAATCCAATTTAATACGCATTTAATTCTAATTCACTATTTAATTCCAAATTAAATATTACACTTTTATTAACGAACCTTCTACGATTTAAATTCCAAATTCAATCGTTATGGGTCTCAAAGCCCAATTAACGTCAAACGTTTATTTAATTAAAGTCCAATGGGCTTTTAATTAATTTCTTAAGGCGTGGACTTTTGGTCAACTCGGGTCAAAACGATAACCAAAGTCCAATCCGGGAGTTACCCATAAGCCTTAAATTAATTTTGGCCCATTAGGCCCAATTAAATAATTAAGGTTCATTAAGTCATAATTGGACTTTATGGATGCGGTTTTGGGCTTAATTGGATCCAACTAATTTTGCCTAAACCCAACTTTGTACAACAAAGCCCAAAAGCCCAATTATAACATTCAATGCCCAATTTCCAAAAACAAGCCTAATTAATTAACTTATAAAATTCCAAATTTCACAATTAATTAACCTAAGTGTAATACACAATCAATTACCCAATTAACATTTCTAAAACATCAATTAGCCTAATTAATCATGCATTTTAACAACCAAATAATGTCCAACACAATTCAATTAAAATCAAACCCAATTAACATGCTATCAAGTCTCGGCAATTAGGGGTTTTTCAATTCGATTCGGTTTCAATCCAATTGAGTCCACAATCTTAATTTCCCAAATCAATTCAATTCATCCAATGAATTAAAACAAAAAATCACAAAGAATTTCATGTTCCATAGAATTCGGCCAAGCCACTTTAAAAGGGAAAAAATGTTCTAAATCAAAATTCAATCCAATTGAACTTCAAAACAACATTCACCAATTGTTTTAAGTCATCCAATGATCAAACAAAACAAAATTACCAAGACATTAGGTTCTTCCAATTTTCGGCCAAGCCTCCAATTGGGGAAAATTGAATCCAATCCAATTTCATGAAATTGACCACACACGATCTCAATTAAACATGTTCTAAGCATGCTTAAACATCCAATTCAATTAAAACATGCTCAAACACATTTTACCCAATTTCAAGTTTAATGTTCAACCTAAAGAATTGGGGAAAATTGATCTAATCCAATTTTCTTGAAATTGATCATGCACAACTTCAATTCAACCTTATTCAAGCATACTTCATCAAACAATTCAACCAAATCATGCCTAAATAGAGTTTACCCAAATTAAAGTTTCTACCAAAAATAAGCACATTGGGGAAAATCAATCCAATCAATTTTTTATCAAATTGATTACATATAACTCAAATTCAATCAAATATAAGCATTCTTAAAGAATCAATTTGTCAGAATCAAGCTAAAATCAAAAAGCCCCAAATATGCTCAAGAACCCTAAATCGGTTTTCATGCATCAAGAGCTCAAGATACCATTGTTGAGTTTAATTCAAGTCCCAAGATCAACAAATCATGCACAAAAACCGCATATGAACACATCAAAGGAGGTGCGGAATATACTCACATTGAATTTCGGTTTTGATGTTTGAAGAACAAGGTGCGATTTTGGCTCCCTCCATTGAGCTCGGCAGTAGCTTCTTCTTGCAGTGGGCTGTGCGATTTTACTCCTCTTTGAACCTCCAAGAATCGGCCATGCAAGACTCCATTGAAGCTCCAAGCTTCAAGCTTCAAAAATAAATCCAAGCTCATGAAGACACTTCCCTATCACCTATGTATCACTCAAGGTGTGCTAGCACTCTACATCTCCCTTGTTCCCCTTTAAATTCGGCAAACCAGAAAGTTTGAGAAGATGAAACGGTTCCAAACCGTGAAGGAGAGGAAGAAGAGAAAAAGAGGGAAAAGAGATGGAGAGAAAACGTAAAAAAAGGAGAGAGAGTACCGAAAAAATTGTGTAAAAGGAAAAAAAAAAAGTAATATATATTTATTCATTTATTTTCCAAAAATAAATAAAACATATATATATAATTCATCACTTTTACTTTAACTTTAAGTCATATCAAATCACTTTTCACATCACATCTATTCACTTTAATAAAGTGACAATATGTCATGTCACATCACATCACTCAAAGTGACAAGTGATTTGACAATTGATGCGACTAGCGATTTGACGCTTGATGTGACTTGCGTGCCGCGCTCGGATTCAAAATACGAATGCGCTCGCAATCACTCTCGGGCTCGGGTTCGCTAATTCCAAATTAACGAATTTTCCGTCGCGTCGTAATTAAATGATTACGCCTAGCGAAATCACTATTCACGTCGCTAACGAATTAATTCCAAATTTATTCGTTCGCCCGAATAAAATCCAATTTTAATTCCGCGTCGAAATCCAATTTCGTATAATATATCGGATATATTATTTTATCGATTAATTCTAAATTAATCGTTCTCTCTCTTTAATTAATATTTTATCCCAGATAAAATATCTCCGCAAATAATCCCAGATTAATTTTCTCTCTCATCGAATTAATCCCAGATTAATTCTATCTCTCTCTCTTCTAATTAATCCCAGATTAATCAAAGTGCGAGTAGTATACGTCATCGGTGAATCTTCAGGAACCGACCCATGAGATCTCCGGATATGTTGGCAGTAAATACGGTCGTCGGACTATCCGAACACGTAAGTACCTCGTACTACGTTTATACCGATTTACAAGACAAGGTTGGCTTCTAGCAAAGCGCCATGCCTACCCAATTCTCCAGAAATATTCTTACAGGAATATATAGATCTGTATCAAGCGTAGTATACCGTAGTATTGTGCGTATCGGCCCAGTATCGGATAATCACGTGTTAGGGCTGGGGCTGGATAAGTGTCTGCCCCGTCCGAAACACATATCGGATGTCTGGTAACATAGTCTCTATAATCGGATATACATGACCTGGTCACAATATCCCGATTGGTTGCGCAACACTCAAGAGCACTAGTACCGTATCCTGCGTGACATCATCTCCACTATGACTGGAGTGATACTTCCGTCTCGACATCACATCCAATACACTACGACTCTCTGATAAACCCAGAAGTGGTGAACACAGAACCGGTCAAAGCCCCCAACCACCAAATCCAAAGTTTATCGATTATCGTAAGTATTAGCGATGCAAGTCTCAGGTTAAGACTATACACACCTACCTTGATTTCGGCCTCCCATAGACACATAGTCATAATACCAATGGGATTCCGAGGGGTCTATCCAGAGCGAAGCTGTTTCCCGTACCATCGGTGAAACACGACCTCCTATCGCACTTGCATAAGTATCCAATACTTATATATATGAGAACTATGCCGTTGTGCCCTCACACGCGCACAAGTGCAATACTAGCCTATTCCGCATTATCGATGTCCAGTCTCGATAATACTACGGCTAGGGATATTTAATGATTAATCCTTCGTGGACTGATACTGTCTCATATCATCTCAATCCAGGAACTAATCATAGGGACCTCTCTTCATTTATATATCTATGGTGATCTAATCACAAATGACGAGAGAGTGCAATTTCCTTGTTACATAGTTAATTGCTACAACAACACAATGTTCTGTGCAAATAGTGACGCTATGGGTCATATATCCAACAGTAAACCCAAGACCACCAGGTTCAGAGACAGTAGTGGCATGCTTTGGGGACAACAATACGTAACGCCCCAATGTCATGGATTTACACTGTTGGCTACAGTTAGACGTATGGATGGACGAGGATACGTAACGCCCTCATACGTCAAGGTTTTCAGATACAGAGCAGTTAAGAGCAGTTATTAAGTTATCTGATTTTTAGAACACAGTTTTCAGAAAATTAGATTTTCAGAAATAGTTTTCAGAAACCAGAGTTTCAAAAGCAGTTTTTAGAAAGATAAGTTTCATTAAAGAGATTTCAGATGAAATTTTTGGAAAATAGATTTCATATAAAGTGATTTCTGAAACTTTGGTTTTAAAACCTAATGTTTTGATTTAGTATTTTAGTTTCTTGTCCAATCACTTAGATCGTACAACGGTCTAACCCCCCACTCCCAGTATTTATTTTGCAGGTATTCTATGAGGAAGGATACTGATGCAGTCACTAAGGTTTGAAGTCCATCAGTCCAGATTCAGAGAGCATAAGAGTCCAATTAGAGTCAAAATTGTTGGACAATTATGACCCATAACATCACTATTTGTACAGAACATGATGTTGTTGTACAAATTAATTATGTGACAAAGGAAATTGCTCTTTTATCATTTGTAATTGGATTACCGGGATATATAAATGATTAAAAGTGCATATGATTGTTCCAGATTAATAAGATATGAGACAGTATTAATCCACTAAGGTTTAATCATTAAATATCCCTAGTCGTAGTATTATCGAGATTGGACATCGATAATGCGGAATAGACTAGTATTGCACTTGTGCGCGTTGTGGGAGCATAACTGCATAGTTCTCATATATTTAAGTATTGGATACTTATGCAAGTGTGATAGGAGGTTGTGTTTACCGATGGTACAGAAATAGCTTCACTCTGGATAGACCCCTCGGAATCCATTGGTAGTGTGACTATGTGTCTATGGGAATCCGATTCAGGGTAGATGTATTTGGTCTTAACCTGAGACTTGCATCGCTAATACTTGCGACAATCAATATACTTTGGTTTTAGTCGTCTAGGGCTTTACAGGTTCTGTGTACGCCTCTTCTGGGTATATGAGAATCATAGTGTATTGGGTGTGATGTCAAGATGGAAGTATCACTTTAGTCATATGGAGATGATGATCACGTAGGATACAGAACTAGTACTCTTAAGTACTGCACTCATCGAGATAATATGACTAGATCATGTTTATCCAATTATAGAGCCTAGTTACAAGAGATCCGATATGTGTTTCGTACGGGGCAGACACAATTCCAGCCCCAGGCCTAGCATGTGACATCTGATACTGGATAGCAATACGCAATACTACGTATATTATGCCTGATAAAGATTACATATTCCTTAAAAGAATATTTCTGGAGAATTAGGTAGGCACGACGTTTTGTTAGAAGCCAATCATGTCTTGTAAATTCGTAAGAATGTGGTACATGGTATGCACGTGTTTGGATAATCCGATGACCGGATTTACTGCCAACATATCCAGGGATATCATGGGTCGCTTCCCGAAGATTCACCGATGACGTATGACTCGAATATAATTAATCTGGGATTAATTAGTAGAGAGAGAAATTAATCTAGGATTAATTACGATAAGATTTTATCTGGGATAAAATTCATTAATAAAGAGAGAACGATTAATTCAGAATTAATCGATAAGATAATATATTCGATATATTAACGGAATTAAAATTATATTTTAATTTGGGCGAACAAATTAATTCACGAGCGACTTTAATAGTAATTTTGTTAGGCATAATTATTTAATTAAATTTGATTTAATTACATCGCAACGGAAAATTCGTTAATTCGGAATTAACGAACCCGAGCTCAGAATGTGTTTGTAGGCCCACTCGGATTTTGAATCAAAGTGGGGCCCACACCTAGTCACATCACTAGTCAACTTTATTACTTTATATTGATAGAAGTTGGTAGTGGTTGGTAACTTGTAAATTACACAAGTTAGACTTGTGAAAGACTTTTACCAACTTGATTTTGTAAATGATTTTTTGATTTTTGAAATCAATAATACATTAAACAAAATTGGAAACTCAACTCACTCTCTCATTGCACACAAAACCATGACTCTCTCCATCTCTCATTGCTTCTCACATTGCCGAGAGTTGTAAGGAGAAATAGGGGATTTTTGTTGCAAAAAATCTCCATTGCTAGCACATCAAAGATTCATCTAAAGTGATAGGGAAACTACTCTCATGAGTTTGGAATTCAACTGAGCAAAATTTTTGTTATCTCTTACATCCTATTAGCCTATCAAAGTGAGTACTTTCCGCTATCTTACTTTGTTTAGTCACACATCTTTTATGCTTAATTGATCCTAGGTTGTTCTTAGAGAACCCAAACAAAAATAGATGTCATGTTCCAGTTTCTATTTATGTCATAGTAGTTGTAAAGACACATGTTTTATGTATACAATTTATGGAGTTGAACTTGCATGATAAGTTGTTGAGTTTGGGATATGGTCCTTTACATACTATATATATTAGAGAAAAGAGTATTATAATTGAATAACAACTATCAGAGTCAGAGGCTTATGGGGTTAGTAAGGCCTATCCCCTGCCGGTAGCATCTTCCAGATCGAGGATGTTACATGCCTGTACCAGATTTCAAAGGATTAGGGCAGAGTCATGTGGACTAGAGGTAAATCCAAGTGTAATATCCTGAATATTCTTCGAAACGGTTTTGAAAGATTTCCGAATTGAAGTTTAAAATTTGGAACTGAATAATATTCGAAAATAAGACTTTATGTGTTGGAAATAGGTTGGAATATTTTTAAGTAAATTTTCATTGCGTTGGAAATCGTGTGGTTTCGAGAATCTGTTGTGCGATTTTTATTTATATCATAATATTAGTAAAATTTTATTGTTTCGGCTATAAAATAGCAATTAAGCTGATTCTTAAACCATCAGACTATTTTTTCCAAGACGAACAACTTTAGTGTTGAATACCTTTCGAAATTTTCATCATAAGGGCTTCAAAAATGCGAATTTCCATGAATGCCCCATATCAGGGACCTGACTGTAATTTTATGGGGTCTAAACGTAAATTGCCAGAATTTTCTATAATTACCCTCAAGTTTCTATAATTACGAAAATAAATTAAAATTCTCTCTCCCATCTCACCCGACCCCCCTCCTCCGTTTTGAGTATATAATTTAATTCGCTTAAATATTAACTTTGTAAATGATTGTTTCAGGAACTTGGACTTGACCCCCTCCATTCCACTTCATGTTGTTCTCCATGACTGGATCAGACACACCGATGGAAAGCTAAGCTTTAATTTCATAGGTTTGTCAAACTGTTGCAAGGTGTTTCCAGCCGAACCGTGGTAAAGCCACGTTGAAGAGTAAAGTTGTTGATCCTTGGGTAGTAATTTCTTCTGCTTACTTCGTTGCTAGACGAATCTCTTGAGATGATGATAACATTCACACATCTTCGAGAGAAAGTCGCAAGTAGGTCCGGCTAAGGTTCTGGTTCTGAATCGGAATCGAACTGGATGGATCCGGACAGTTCCGGTTCCAATCGTTTCCGGTACCGGTTCGGAACCGGAACCTGACCGGTTCGGTCAGGGTTCTTACCCTAATCGAATCTGTTGGACCCGATGGAATCGAATGGAACCTTAGGGTTCCAACCGTTCCCCCCAACGGTTAGTAGCCGTTGGGCTAAGGGGCAGGGAGCCACGTCCGAAAAAAATAAATTTGGGGATTTCCAAAATTACTCCAAATAACGGTAATAAAAAGGCTAATTTTAGGGACAGTTTAAGTATCACAAAAATATTCTAAAAATGTATAAATATGGGTGATTTTTCATTATTTCAAAACACAATTTCTCAATTCTTACAATTCTCTTATTCTCAATTTTCTTATTTACAATTACAAATTATAATTTATCATTCTCAATTCTCTAATTTTTTAAAAATTCTTAAACAACAAATGACAAGCTCATCTGAGAACACAATGTCAAATGTGTCAACCCAAGAGAGCGACCATGTATATCAATTATTGCTAAAGAGATATTGGAAACACCTATTTCCACCATTGCGGTTGAGCAAGCCTTTAGCATCATAGGCAATATATTGGAAGTCAGAAGGTTTTTATTACATCCAAGCACCTAGAAGCAACAGTATGTGTGGATGATTGGACCCGAGCTGATCTGAGGCAACAACAAGATGCCCCTGATGAATTTGAAGACTTGTTCGATAATGCATCTACAAGTGCAAACGGAATTGGAGCTGAAGGATCAACAGGCACTGATGATGATTGATAATTAAATATTTAAATAATTGTAAAATTACAATGGAGGAAATATCTTTAAAATGTAATAGAACTACGTGAGCTTTGATTCCTCTCACCCCTGTAGGATACGTGTGCAACTTAAGTTTTTAAAAATTAAGTTCAAGCTCTTGAATTTAATTTTTTTTATTTGTAATTTAATATAATTATGTAATGTAAGTTTATTATATAAATTCAAATTCATAATTTTAAATTATATTATTTTATTAATCTCAATTTTTTATTTTCAATAAACCAAAAAAAAAAAAAAAAAAAAAAAAAAAAACAGAATGAAACCGGAATCGAACGGTTCGGTTCCGATTCCGGTTCCACATTTTAATGGGTTCAGTTTCGGTACCATACACGTGGAATGATAACCGGAACCAAACCGAACCACTGGCCGAGTCTAGTTCAAGCTTGCAATGAGCACGGCAACATCACCCCGCTACCTTTAGCAATGATAGAGAATTATAATTAAGAACAATATCATAAAAATCAAGTACAAACTCCATCAAGGAAATATATCATATCAAATGATATCATAAACGATATAAGTAATTTTTTTTAAAATCATTCTTTTCCTAAAACATAAATATGTTTAAATCAAAGATAAATATTTGAAAACGTGATGAAAGATCATATATATATATATATATATATATATATCATTGAAAATCATTCTATAGTAAATAAAATTTTCAAAATACTTATCAAGCGTCCGCTCTCTTTGACAATGGCAGAGAATTATAATTAAGAATTCACACAATCTAGTTATGTGAGGAGATTGAAGTGCCTGGAAATTGCAGGCGAGGCCATTGATTCATTTTAAGGTTGCAGAAGCTATAATTGGCAATGCATGTAAAGATACAGTTGATCAAAAATATTGATACTATCTCTATACATGTCCCACTTACACTGTCCAACTTTTGTTATTTTAGCTGCATTTGTTCTCATGAATTGAAAATGAATGCTATATTTGCATTATTCTTAAGGTAAAAAATGCATAAGATGACTAATAAATAATTTTTACAGTATATTTTTTACAAATTCTAAAAATTACCCATTCTTCGATCATTCATGGTCTGTCTGAACTTGAGCAGCTTAATCCGAAATCAGTAGCAAATTGTTTTAATTTGCAATTAATCGGAAATAATCATGGATTAATTAAAAAATTTAAAATTGATATTTCACATAATTGATAATAATAATAATAAAAAATCTCTTAAGATCTTCAAAAATCACTATAAATTATTCATTTAAGATGTAAAAATGCTAAACAATATAAAATTTTTTAATCAAATTAATATGAATATAGACTATTTTGATACAAATAAAAAAAAAAATTATTGTTTGATAAAATATAGTATATTAAGGATATTAGTATTATTTTCCTAGTAATAATTCTTTTAAATTGAAGCATATTCTACCTCTTTTTCATCTTTTCTAACGGAATCATTTTATTTTTCACACAAAATCATCTATCAAAACTCCAAAAAATATTGAAAATTTAAAAATAAATTAAAAATGAAATCCGAGGTCAAAATTTACCGAAAATCATTGTCAATTTAAAAGCAGTCAATATCGACTAGATTGTATCACTCAAATAGAGATTTACGATTCACTTAAATAACACAACCGAAGGAAAGAGACCTCAAGCTCTTCTTTTGCATGATAAAATGATCCGGAAAAGCTTTCTACCTGATGTTGTTGCCTACTGTGTGCTGATTAAAAAGAACACTGTTACTACTATGGGCTTATTGATGCCTGCTGAACTGACAAAAGCGATAAAAAAAAAAAAGAAAAGAATTCAGTCCAGATTTCTATAGCATATAAACATTTCTTCAACACTGACAAATCAAGAAAAGCATGTAGTCCAAAGGCTTATGAGGTGATCTATACGAGATTGCACTCAGAGCAGACCATGGTGACCCGTAGAAAATCGAACAGAAAACTATTTTGAGTCAATTCTGCAATCCAACTCTAAGGTTTAGACTTACAACAGAAGTCGGCGCATAAGATTCTTCACTTTGTATGAACTCAACATACAATTCCAACTAGGGTTGAAAAATATGCCAGTTTCTGCACCTAAAATTAAGCTGATGGATGACAAGAAATATCACCAATTATAACAGAGGAAAATGAAGTAAATACATCTTTAGAACTGCATAATAGATTTCCTACACCTTATATATGAACTTGTCCACAAAATCTACTTCTAAAGCTTACTAGATTCGGATACAACATAACTCAAACATCAATCCCACAAACAATTAATTACCTGATATGCTCTTGTGATAATTATATGAGAGATGATGGTTAGACTTGATAAAAGGGCATTCATTACAACTTTAAGAATGTTTCCATCCCCAATTCTAAAACCACATTTACTATCTTGTCGAAAGCCTTTGATGCAGATCATCAGCTAATGCCTGCCTCAAGCCCTCCCCAAAATAATAGAACTGCTTCTCGCTCTCAAGAACCCTTGCAAGAGGTCCATTCTCATCAGGCTCCTTCCACAGCTCAGGTTCCGGCTCCCTAGCAATCTGACACAAGTTATGCAAAACGCAACACGCAACAATAGTCTGCGGCGCATGATTAATCCCCACATTCAAATCCTGCAAAATCTTCCACCTCGCTTTCAACAACCCAATTGCCTCCACAACCACATTCCTTCCTTTCATCAACATCCCATCAAATAAATTCTGTGCAGGCGTTCCTACCCCGTTTGGCGAAAAAGGGGTCATCAAAAACGACAATAAAGGATAACACCAATCACCACTACATAAGGCCTCACATGATGACCCCTTACATTAATCACCTTATCCCACACAATATCCCCCGAAATCAACTTGTTATATAACAGACTATCTCTGAAATGGGCACTATCATCAGTTCCACCCGACGCCTTCACACAAACATCCCAAAAAATCTTCCTATGATCAGCTACAACCTGGAGCAAAACCGAATTATACCCATATTTACACCTATACTGATTCTGATTCGACGAAGCATGCTTCAATTTCCCATTACTAATCTTAATATGACTCCCATCAATGGCCCCACATATATTCGGCAACGATGTCAGTTCCTCGAAACCCTGAGTCGTTTCAATCAAACGACGCCGGCTTATTGGGATTTTAATAAATTCATGGTACAACTTAGTTGCCAAAAGACGAGTGACCATGTTAGTAATTTTAGAGACCAAGTAGGGTTCAAGAGAGTACCGAGAAGCTATGGTTTTAGCAGAGAGGCCGTGGGCGAGACGGGAGAGGACCATAGCGACGGCATAATCGGACGGCAGCGAGAGATTCGAGGCGGCAATGTAGGGTTTTAGCTTCTCGACGACGGTGGTGAAGACAGGATACGACAAGCCGTACAGAGACCGCCAGTGGGCTTCGCGAAGCGGGGCTTCCAAAGACCAGATGTGTTCGGTGGTGAGCGCGCGGAAGGCAGAGACGGAGTAGTCGGACGTGTCGTTTTTGGAGGAGGAAGCCGCAGCTGAAGCTGATGGAGCGGCGTCGTTTTTGGAGGAGGATGAAGTTTTTTGTTTGGAGGCGGAGAGGAAGGAGAGGAGGGAGGAGAGAGTGAAGAAGATGAGGGGGGCGGCGGAGGATGAGGTGAGGAGGGAGTTTGAAGAGGTTGCGGATGACGTGGCGGAAGAGGAGGAGGCGGCGGTGGTGGTGGAGGAGAGGAGGGATGTGGCTGGGTCTAGGGAGTTGTGAAGGTGGAGGAGATTTGAGAGCATTAGCATGAATGTTTCGTCCATTGTCACTCAGATTCTGAGGTTACTGTTGATGCTGGTGGTTAGGTTTTGTTGCGGTGGCCGTTCAGATCATGCGCGGATTTATGAAGCTGATGAATCCCGAATAATTTAATTTCAACCAAAACGTTTTGATTTGCCGATTTGGATGGTATGATGAAAATAAGGGCCTGCCGGTCCTCCTGTAACGGGTTGGATGGGTCGGATCGTCCTTCAATCCTTTTTTATTTTTAAAAAATAAAAATAAAAAGGGTAATAATAAATAGCTCCATATTTTAAAGTAAAATTACAATGAAAAATATAATTCATATATCTTTTTTCATGAGTCCCTATTTCCAATAGAGATGGTAAAATTCAAATCTGAATTTGATTTATGGATTTAGATCCGAAAAAATTATTCAAATCTGTATGGATTCGTATCCGTGTGGGTTTGGAAATTTCACATCCAAATTTGGATTTTTAAAATTTCCTACCATCCATACTAATTGGTGATTAGTTTACAATTTAGATATTAGCTTTTTAAACGTATAATTTTCATGAAATGGAATGTAGTGATACTTTTTTTTTTTTTTTTTTGAAATCGTTGGAAACCCCGCCACCAAACCACCCATTCTGGGCCGCGGCGCAGGTAAAACCCTCGGCTGCCCCAGGCTCTTACAAGAAGTTGCACCCCCTGGATTCGAACCCAGAACCTCAATGTGAGATTCTGGACCCTTCACCACCAAGCCACACCCCTTGGGGGCGTAGTGATACAACATCTGAACAATACACAATCAACTCCAACTCCAACTCCAACTTTACTATGAATCATTTTTAGTTATTTCAATGGTTATTAACATTTTATTGCTAAATTTATGATAAAATAATATTTGGATATTATAAATTTTAAAATATTATATTTTACTATTAAATTTATACTAAAATAATATTTTTATATTTTTTTTATTAAAAGCTTAGTTAACCATTGAAGAAAAAGCGGCAAAGATATAAAATTTTTGGATATATTTGAGTTTGACTTCACATAGCAGGGAAGAAAATAACAAAAATAAAAAGCAAATATGTCCACCGAAGATAAGTTACAAAGATTTTAAGAGTTTTTCCTCACTGACTATTTCTCTTCTTTTCTTTTTTAATACCGTAGGAATATACAAAATTAACAGAAAGAAGTGGATTTTTTTGTTTACTTAAGCTCATCCAAAAAGACTCCAATTAGTTGAAGGAATCTCATATTTATAAACATATATCTTAATAATGAGGATATTATAATCCGCTTCTATTGAGCTTTCACACATCAATTAGGGAACTGACTCTGATACCATTTATATACATATATCTTTAAATACATAACAAAACTAGCTAAAACATAACTTACTTGAGTCGATCTTTTCGTTATTATGTATCATCTTTACTTTATCTTCGAATTACCAGAGTATTATTTCAAATCACATGTTGGAAGAGAAATTGTGATTCACCATCAAAGAATCTTTTGGAATAAATAATAGGAACACTCTCTATATAAGAATATATTGTAATTATTTTTTCCCTTTATTCTCTCTACGGCGCTTCCTGTTTAGAGTACACCATGAAAGATGATATGATAGGGATAAAGTTTATAAAAGATATACTCTTTATCATGTCATATGATGGAGTTCGTCTCAAACTCTATTTTGATTAGAGATATTCTCATAATCCTATAGTATTTGAGATAGCATTAATCTTATCACATTTTGTGATGACGTTCATCTTAAACTCTATTTTGATAAGGGGTGAGTATCGGTTCCGATCGACCCAATTTTTAGGATAAAGAGTCGGAACTGATTCTTTTAGGATCGGTTTCGGCTCTAAAAATATGGAACAAAATTGAAGCTATCTGATTTCGATTCTTCAATGATAAGAACCGGAATTGGACCATTTAACCGAAACCGGAACTTATTTTAGTGTTTGCTGCTTGCTGTTGTTTGCACAACATAAAATAATTCGGTTGCTTGTTGGCCATTTGGCGTTTGAAACTGTGCAAAAGCATAGCAAGTATGCAATTGTCAGTAAGGCCACCTCTATTCATGCTGCTGCGAGTAATAAAAGCAACAATGCAAATGCTAATGGCAATAACAACAAAGTTATTGATGATGATGACAAGCAAAATTACAGCCAGATTCTTCATCCATTGGGTAACAAGACACGGAATGAAATGCATAATGTGGTTACAATTGCAGTTTTATATGTTAATTAGAATATCCTATTTAAATCCGGACGAAATCATAATCGAATCGAAATCGAATCCGATTTTGCACATCCCTAATTTTGATTAGAGATATTCTCTTAATCCTATAATATTTAAATGAGATAACATTAACCTTATCTATATGGTTGATGTTCTTAGGCTTGAGCCTAGTCAAACTCAACTCGGGTGACCTAACCTAACTCCAAAATCTAACAAATGCTAATATGCTATTTAGAAGTTTATTTCATGAATAGTTAGATGTTTATTGAGGATCTAAATTCATATAACGACAGCATATAACTTGAGATTTTATCAAGCACTTAAAAATCAATGCTCCATAACGAATAGAAATGGAAAATTAAGTTGTTAAACTTTTCCAAGACTTGAAAGGGAACAGTTATAAACTAAGCTGTCATTTGTAGTTGTTTTAAACTACAGGGTCCTACATATTATTAACCCAAAATATAATAGAAAGATACTAACCCGGTCGGTTCACTGAAGATTTCTTTCAAACCAAACCCGTTCGGCTTTTTCGTAAAGAAGAGGAGAGAGAGAAGGAGATCAATTATAATTGTTGATAATTATCAATGAATTGCTCAGGTTATTGCAATCGATTTCACTGTGACGGGAGGTATCTTCAAACCCATCTCTCTGCTTCGAAACCCCAATTGGTGCATGAATTTTCTAGGATTCCTACAATGATTTGAGGAGACTCCTATCAGTTGATTTAATTGCGATATGAATTAGAAAACTGAAAGTAAAGACTTAAGCTTTTAGCTAATTTTGATTAGAAAACTTGAATTTTTATTCAGTATCGTTGCTATTGGTCCAAGGTTTTGTATCAACCTAAGCATTCTAGCACACAGTTGTTTACTTGGACAGTGATGATTATATTTGCTCCTTTTTATTGTTTTTTTTTTTTGAGTTAATGGCATGGTTTGTTGTCGTATGATTTATGATATAATTTTCAAGTTCTGAGTTCGAATTCAGGAAGTGCGTTTCTTGTAAGAGTGTAGGACAATCGGATTTTTACCTGCTCCGCTTAAGTCGGGAGGATTTGACGGTAAGATTTTCAACGATTTCAAAAAAAAATGTTTTAAGACGACATGTTTTTTATATTTGTTTTACCAACTCCAATTAATTCAGAAGAGATGATTTGGCAGTAAAATTTTCAATCATTTTAAAAATAGAAAGTGTTTTAAGAAGACGTGTTTTTATATTGTTACTTGCATTAATAAGTGACTGCACTTTGTGTATATTATAATTGTTTGTCTATAAGTTAATGAATTTGTTTGTTTGTTTGTTTTTTTTTTTACAAATTTTCCATCTTTAAGCTATAGTTATAAACCCTCTGACACGATTGAGAGTTACAGACGAACTGATTTCATTCTTGGGTTTGTTTCTTTGTTTCGTTCGCCAGGGTAACAAATGGTGTAACTTCTGCAAAATCCATATCAAACGATCCTTATAGCATTAGAAACCATGAGCTTGGTCAACGTCATAAGGAAAATGTACAAAATAAGCTTGCTGATATGAGGAAAGAGAATGCTGCTAAGGAGAAGGAGCACAAGGAGACAGCCCGTGCCCTCAAGCAGATTGAAGCAGTAAGTGCAATTTAGGCACATTTCTCTTTCAGAGTTGGTAGTCCTTTATTGATTGTGGGAAGCATTTTAAGTTTCACATGCAACATAATGTTGTAGTGTCTTGTCCTTATTAAACTTGAATATGCATTAAGATAATCAATTTTGATAAATTCATCTTTCAATTTTTCCATGTGTTTTAGGATATTATATGTGAAGTGGCAAGTTATGAAAAAGTTCTGATTGATTGAAGAGTTTAGCTTGTCACCCTTGATGTAAATTAAATTTCAAATATCTAGTTTTAAGGCTATCGTGCCACTTAATTGACCTAGTTAAAGATTAGTAAAAATTGGTGAAATGCAATTAGATAAGCTGTGGAAGAAACTTATGTAAGTGTTATGGGATCATTCCTTTTGCATGTATTCTTTTACTGAAGTGCTGATGTAATATGTATGAATACATTTTTTGTCAAGACTCATTATTTTCTTTGATTTTCAATGTCTTCCAAAGCCAAGCGTAGCTACCAGAAGGATGTAGCAAATCAGGAGGCCAAAAATTCTAATGCCCTTGCTTTGAATGATCATGAGAGTCTAATGCCCTTGCTTTGAATGATCATGAGAGTAAGTATGAATTATAAAGTTGAACCATTAGCTCTATTATCATGAAAAGTTTTGAATTTTGATAGAATATAAATGATTTAATTATGTCTCATCCATGGCTGGGAAACATTTTTTTTTTTTTTTTTTTTTTGAAATCGTTGGAAACCCTGCCACCAAACCACCCATTCTGGGAAACTTGTTTCTCTGATATGAATAATTGCTTGAATAGGTCTGCCATTGAGGTTGCCCGATCATCATCTCTTTTAGTCTACTTAGGGCTATTGATTGAACTAGCTTCTTGCTGACAGCTTGACTTGTCAAGCTTCACTCGCTAAGCCATTCCGGGCTTTTGATTACTTATGGCTATTGATCTGATCAGGTTTTGTTATGGTTGAGTCAGGTCTATTGCAATTTCAAAGTTGTGGATCTTGTAAAAATTTAATTAGAAGCTTCAAAAGAAATTTGTTATGTTGCTGCTGTTAATTAGCATTGATAAGTGCTAGTAATATATCATAAATTTAAATGTGAAAGAAAGTTTTAACCATTAACTCTTTTATGCAAGTCAAGTATATTGAGTTTGGCAAGACATTGATAAACAATCTTAATCTTGGTTGGACTTTTGATGTATCTGAGCATGAAAAGCCCAATAAGTAGATGCACTTTTTCCCCTTTGGCAATCATATTTGTGGTCAATTGTCTCATACTCCTATGGTTGGATCACCATGTTGTCTCCTTAACAACCTCGTGTCTCTAGGTCTGATCTCCATTTTGTGAGTGCTGTTTTTTGGTACCCAAGGGATGTGCCAGTCAACCATATAGACATGACCTTGAATCTGTCAAGTCTATCATCTGCTTACTTTTATTACTAAAATTTACTGTAATATCTTATATCCTTATTATTTATTAATTTTTTTTTTTTTTTTTTGTCTTGATTGTGTTAGTACTAAACTGATACAGCTCAATGATGACAGAATGGGACTATGACGGCTCTTCTGGCTATTACTACAATCAAAGCAATGGTCTTTACTATGATCCAAAATCGGGCTTTTACTATTCCGATGCAATAGGAATGGAGTCGACCTCAGGCATTTTTTATTCTTTAAGATAATTTTTCAGATTATATGTTGCATACCATATTTACTGAAGAAGCCATGAAACAGGCAAGTGGGTGACACAAGAAGGGGCATATGCTACTATTCCAGTTTTATCAGATTCCAATCACAAACCCACTATGAAAAATCTATTCACAGCTTTTGGAGCAGGATCAATTATGTAAAATAAGGATTCTGCTAAAAGTTGAATTGGACCTGCACCAGGGCCGGTTGTTTCATCTTCTTTAGACCCAAAGAGATCTGTCAAAGATGCTCCTTCATCACTTGCTGCTAAGAGAAAAAGGGAAGATAATAAGCCGGAGCGGTTGGCAAAGCCTGTATCTAAAGAAGAAACTGCTGCAATTAAAGCAAGAGAGGCTGCAAGGAAGAGAGTTGAAGACCGAGAGAAACCATTACTTGGACTGTACCAGTCTCACTGATTCATAGTTGCTGAAGAAATCTTCACTTTTCTTCGTTCCATTTGGGGTAAGCTTCAGCTTTTTATTTCACCAGGTTCTGCTTTCTTATCTTGTGTTTTTGTTTGTTATGAACTTGTAAGTTGATGTTTTATTTAGCTTACCAGGAAACATATGCTCTCCGGTTTAAACTGCTTAAAACCTTTACTTCTTTTATTCGTTTTATTAGGATTATGAGCCTGGCGATTGATCACAGGCCTGAATTACTAGTAATGGCATATAACGTTTTTTAATTGGTAGAATATATCAAGAAAAATGCACTTCGTACATTGTTTGGTATTGACTAACCAACGGTTACCATCTTATATATTAACACCTTGATGTGAGTCCTTGTTACCACCGTGAGTACATTGCTAAACTCTAGAAATCTCTGCCTCAAAGCAATGAGGACACAGTGGAAGCTTTTATTCTGAGAAATGTTAACTCCTTTTTTAGAACATTTAAATGTAGATAAAAATGCCATAGCTGGAGAACTTTGGGAAACAAGGACTGTAAACCAGCTATATGACGTAGGAACGGCCTACTAGGGTGATCAAACTGGATGGAGTTTCATGCTAAACTGATGGGCGACCGGCAAGCAATCAAATTGTTTTGGGCTTGTAAGAAAGTTATGTTACATCTTACTTGTTTAGAATTTTGTTTGTTCTTGTTCTGATTTACCTCCCAACAAATGGAAAAGTGTTGCTGGAAAACTGGCCACAAGTGATCTTTTTAATCCAGTTTTGATGCAGGAATCAGATAATAGATTTTGACAGGTCACAGGATGGATGAAATTAGAATGCCCGACTTGCATGTTACAGTGGAGGTGAACTAAAAATACGAGTTCCTATCTGGTGTCTATCAACTGCATTTCCTTACTGTGCCATTATGATTCTTCTGTGGAGAAGATTTTGGTGAGTGAAAAACTGTTGTTGTGACATGATTTGTAGCTTTCCCTTAAAGTTTATAGTTGTTTTCGCTGTTGATTAATGATAAGCAACCTTTGTACATTGAGGGTGAAAATAACCACATCTTACAGCTTGTATATGACAGTTTGAAGAATATCAGAAGCATGCCAACTTTCTTGTTCACAAATGTTGGTGATGGTTTTGTTAATGGCATCATAGGTATCCAAATGTGCTATATTCTTCTTTCCTTGTTTCATTTTTCTTTTTGCTAAATCATCTGGTTTTACCATGTGATTGAGAATGTTAAATGTGGGAATCGATTGGTATTTTATATAATTCATAACTCTATTTGTACATTGCCACGTCCATCAATTTGTACAAATAAAATTCTTACAGGAAATGTATAAATAATAGGGGCGATTATGTTACAATATTCGTTATGTTACGACAATTCTAAGGTCCCATGATAAATGTTGTTGTTTGTTGATAATACATGTGGATGAGTTCAAGAAGATGTAGAGATTAAACTTGTAATGTGGAGGTAACTTTTGAATCTCAAGGCTTGTGAGTTAATGAGTAGGAATGATAGTAGGTAGGGTTTTATGTAGATTTGCCATTACTAAATTCGCACCCACAAACAAAATTAGATTATCGCTGGGTGTAGTCTATAGAATTTAATTTAATTATTGAATTCTCGTATTTTGTTTGGGAATTATCGTTTTACGTAAAAGAAAAAAAGAGGGGTTAGGGTTTATCAAGATTTATCAACACCAAGGAGAAGAAAAATTAAGAAATTAGAGCTTGAATTAAGATAATCAAGAATTCATAATTTCTATTTTCTTGATTACCTGTAATATATATCCTAAATATATTTACATGCTCCAATTTCTTTTAAGATATATATTACATGTTTAGGATATATATTACATGTTAATATACATGTGGATCTTGGATATATATGTTTGAAACAAAACTTGGTGGTGATAGTTTTATAAACCTTAATAATTTTTTTCTTTATTTTTCTCAACACATGAGAATTGGTTAAACTTGAACAAAATGAAAATTTACTTAATTTTATTCATAATAAAATATAATACGTGTAGCAAATAGGCAGTTAAAATAATACGTGTTATGATCAGACACTCTCTTTGTTTGGGCCCTTGGCAGGCATCTTTATCCTTCCTGCCAATTAGCACCGTAGTCCGTAAGATTTACGGTCCCCGTATCATCACCACCAACCAAGCTTCGCGGATATCAGATATACTACTAAAAACATAATAATAATAATAATAATAATAAATTTATGTGTCTTTGTTGGGTACTCGCAGCGGATATTCCCTAGATATTACTAATTACCTAACTCACATCAAACTTGAGCAAATTTTAGTTTGTATTATCATATCTGCAAAAATATTTACCAAATCATACTTACATCGAGCGTGTACTAGCAGATTTGTAAGAAAAATTGTCATCTTTACTTGTGAGTAAGTAGGTTAAAAACTGGACATATGGTGCGTGAGTTTAAAAAATATCATAGACAAAGAAATCATGACCAACAAATCTAAATTGAGATATTATTCATAAAATATTAAAATTCAACCGGTTATTAAATATTTAAGGTAATCTTTCAACAAGATGGAGAAGTAGATTGAGCTATTATTGATAAAATATTAAAATTCAATTAGGTTCAAGTAACAGTTGCAATGGGTCGGGCTCGGGTCGGTCTTATCAAGAAAAATATTAGTCCGGGTCAGGGAAAAGCCTGACCCGAGCGTCTTTCTGGCCGGGCCCGAGTCCGAGCTTTATCTGACCTGTTTTTTTAAACAAAATTGAAAAAAGTTAAAAATATACAAATATCAAATATATTCACAATATATGTAAAGACAATTCACAAATACATCAAAAAAGTTTTATCGATAAATTAACAATCTAAATACTACAAACAAATGTAAATGCTACAAACATATTAAAATATATATATGATTTTGATTTTTTTAAGCCTCGGCCGACCCGACACATCCGAGCCTGAGTCGGACTTCTTAATCTAGGGCCCGACCTAGGAGGGGCGGACCGGCTCCGGGTTTTTCTGCCATCTCTAGGTTCAAGGAAATAAAGATGTGTATTATGGTCTTGTACGATCATAATCTCCTTTTAAAATTTAAAGAAAAACTTTATAGAACGACGATAAGATCTACAATACTTACATGTAACATCAATGTGTCCAAAAAAGATGATATGTGCGATGAGAATGTTTAAATAAATTTATAAACTGATTATGAGAGATAAAATTAGAAATGAAGAAATTCGGAAAAAAAATGGTGTAGCACTGATTGATGAGAAAATTAGATAAACACAACTAAGATGGTTGGATATGCACAACTGGACCTCTAATTATCCCAATGAGAAAATGAGAGTAAATGATATTGTCATATGTTAAGTGAGGTGTGAGAAGACTTAACTTATCATATGAGTGGAAATTATAAAAATAATCATATATTTTACTGAATTTAATAAAACATTAATTTCGAATAGAATATAATCACGTATTCATGTTTTGCTCTCATAAGCATAGTTTTCATAATCGGACAGAACATGTCTGTACTACCAGTCGAACGAGAATCGACCAGGAGTCCGGTCTTGCCAAGTATAAAAAATCGACTTGAAAAAAATCGATCAAAATGGACTGGTCCAAATCATTTTTTTTTTAATTTTTTAATTTTTAATTTTTTGTTATGTAAATTGATTTTAATATAATTTAATCGGTCGAATTAATTTCCTAAAACACTGTATCTTTGTTGAGTTCAAGCATTGATTTGGTTCAAAGATAGCGGCGTAATCGTCTGTGTCAGCACCACTAAATGCAGAGCAGAGCACATTCATGTTCTGGTCATCGGCACTTCAATTTTTGCACCACGTGTTGGACTTTTTGTAGCATTTCTTTGTCTTGTCTAAATTATTTGTAAGAGATCTCGTTTCCATTTAAAACTCAGGGGGAGAATTTATGCTTCTTAAAAACGAAAAACGTTGACCTAAAAGTTTAACTTTAACGAAAAATTTGTGATGTTGAATAAAAAAAAAATTGTGAATTAAACGAAAACATGTGTTGGTGTAATATTGGAATTGATGCATGATAGATGGAAGGTTAATAAATAAGTCAGGTTTAAAAAACTCTGGTCCCAACTTAAGCGTGTTATCTACATCGGATCTCTTTAATATTATGATTAGATATGTGATAAAATGATAAAATAGTGTTAGGATTATGTAACACTTTGTCAGAGAGAGTGTTTTATCGGAAGGTGACGGGAATAACCCATCTCCCTGAATCTCAAATCTGACGAAAAACGTACATGGTGTACCCTAAAATTGGACAAACTGAAACATTGTCCAGTACATAAAATCAAATATACAAAAAGGACATTTGATCCACCCAAGACATACTAAATCATCAACATCAATATACAAAGACTTTGGGCCCCCAATAACACGTATAAATCAAAATTTTTATTTTCATATATACAAAACAACATGCACAACACGACAAAGAACATATTCATTATCACTATGAAAACTCTAGAGTAGGTGACTGCTACTTGGGTGATCTCTTATCTCAAGCATAAGCATCCAAAACTTGATGGCTGACTATTCTGGTTACCAACCTGCAAAACTAGTAACTAATATGGTATGAGTTATAAAACTCAGTAAGTAACCACACATGACAAAAGTATACAAATCAAACATAAAATAACATTTACCATCTAAACATATATGAACTATTTTATAATTACAAATTCAGAACCATTATGCAAATTGTTTTTAGCTTTATTCCAATAATTCTCCAGACTCCCAATTATCATTTACCAGCTGACTACATGAATCAATACCCTAATTCTTACTTGTAGCTACACAAATTTAAAATTTCTCCAATCATCAATTATTCTCATATTCTTTCAAATCATATTTCAAAACTGGACCAAATATACATATATCTTTACAAATTTAAAGACATGGCTTATATTAACTCATATATTTATAATTAAATAATCATATACATCAAATTTTAGAATCTATATTTATAATTGTCTATATCTGCAACACTTCTAGCACTAGGGCTTACATAAATACAAGTCCAAACACATCAACCATACCTATTCAAATATCCTACATATATACATACATGTACAACATCAGAAAACTTAACTTACATTGATTCTTCGATCTCTCACTTACCCATCATACATATCTGGAAATAGCTTGATCACTAACACTTACATATACACATATCTAACCATGTAGAATGTCGTATAACCGACTATAATAACAAACGTACCACTCGTAATGCTCAAGAATTCATGAGTAGATCATAAACATGCATATGCACTGTTTTATACACTTCGAATCATCAACCAACATCCATACACATACACGTATAACAAACACAAACTCTTATACATGTAATATATACATCATCGAGTTCAGAAGGAACCAGTAACTACAATCAACTCATCCATTTGCCTTATACAAACGTTGGTTCTATATAAGCAATCACATACATATTGTAAATTCTTCAAATATTGGTTTGGATGGAGGAAGGACATGTCCCTTGGATTGTACCCTAGAGGGACATGTCCTCCAAATGAGAATAAACTGCATATAGGCTCCAAGTGAAGCATGTGAGGGGTATAACCCTTCGGAGGGTTGCACCCTAACCAAAGTGTGCCCTTAAGGCACCCTTCCATGCCTTTATAAGGAGGCCTCCATGTTTATTTCCATAATCTGATTTTCATCCAAATTATTGTGTCTCATATTGTTGTTTGAGTCTAGCGAGAGTTCCACCTATTACCAAGTTTGAGATCTTGTTAAGGTGTGCCCCTTGAACAAGAGGAATCCGGGTTATCTTGGGAGAACATTAACCACAAGATCCGTAGAGCACCGAAACGGGGCTGACAAGTTCTTAAGGACATAGAATCTTCTCGATCCGGACCACTACATTCGCCATTATTATAAGGTTTTTCTTGTTCTTCAAGTTTTAGGGTTTTCTAGGGTTTTGTATTTGATTTTCTGGATTTGAATTGTTTAAAGCATGTTTATTTTATGTTTAATAACACCAATCTTACAACAATACATCATCAAATGGAGATCATAAATATTTACTTCAAAATTATTTTGAAATCTTATTACAAAATTCTTTCGTTATAAGTAAAAATCAAATCCGAAATCCATGTCTCCCGTAAATCCTTATCGAGTGTCTAGGACTAACTCAGCTAAACGAAATACAACAAGCTTCTAATATCAACTAAATTGGATGAAATATAACAAACATCCAATATCAATCCAATTGGATGAAATATAATAAGCATCCAATATCTGAATTACACGCACATATCGAATAATGAATGGAACAAGCTCATATCGACAGAGTAATGAGCCAGCCATATTATGATGGACATGACCCCATAACAAGAGCCTCGACGAAAAACATAATCTTCAATCATATATCATGAAAAATATGAGTCAAACACTGGACGAAACACATGATCAAGCGCCTCAACGAAAACATAGTCATAAAATATAAAAATATAGATCAAGCGTTGAGGCGAAAATATTTCATTAACAAGTGTTTCAGTGGAAACATAATGATAATTCACAAAACCTTAAAACTTATAACTAGCGGTGAGACGAAAATATATCATTTTTATTTTTCGTCAAAATCAAGTTATCTGAAAACTTTCGTCAAAATATTTGCTAAATCATAAATCAACGTATCAAAACATCAAATTATAAATAAAATATCATAAGTAACAAAAGAAGAAGTATCCACTCACATCAGACACATCACATTTCACACATCAACTCCGTCATCCATTGACAGATAACGCTCAAATTACAAATGATCATATTATGTCACACATTTATACATCAATAACATACCTCTAGCTTAACATATATATATTTATATCCATAACATAAGATTCATATATAGTTGTACTAAACCACCCAAACCCATGGCTCAAGCTAACCCAACCCCATGGTAGTTTAGTCAACTAAAACTATACATATTTATATATAGATACATATAGATACATATATCTCATATGAAACAAACATGTAAATAAATAATCATATATCAAGTATTCACTCCATGGAATACGTACCTCGTCTCGCGAACACTCATGATCTAAGTCAAATCTGTCAAAACAAGCGACAAAAATAATTAGAACTAATGATATACAGAATTCTCAACTTAACTATAAAAACTTCCGGATTTTTCCGGAACACCCAAATCAAGTTTGTTTATAATATTTCAAGTTTCATTACTCTCAAAATATTTAACTTTACAAATCTAACACATCAATCTCACTTTCCGGTTTACAAATTGAAAATTATTCGAAAAGTCCGAAAGTGTTGCGAATAAATCCAAAACATTTCATATCTTTTCGGTTTCTCCAAAAACCATTTAAATTCTCATAATAAATCATATCATATCATTTCAGGACTATCATATAATATAAATTCTCGAATTATACGTTCTTAGAAAATCTTTTGTAAAAACTCATGATAACCCTACAAAAGGATCTTAAACCCTTTAAAATTATCTGGAACCATCTAAACATCATCATATCACATATTTGAATTATATATATCATTACTTTCATCAAAGCACAGACACAGATAAGATCCGATTTTACCGAAAAATCGCTAATCCTACCAGATTGATCCAATTATTCTGATTTTACCCGGATTCTATCAATAGTATAATTTCGGTATATTTTAACTTATCCAATTCAATACAAGTCATTATGTCACTCTACGATACTACTGAAAGTATCCGAATATAAAATGCGAAATTAAAATAACAAGATTTTTATCTATATGTCTTACCGAAATTCTGAAGGTACTGATAGACTCTATATGCCCACACGAACGTATAGAAATCGATGGAATTCGGATCAGAGCTCCAGGGAAATATAGGTCACTATTCATTCAAATGTTATTACCTCGCAACCGAGCACGAATCAAAGAAACCATTATCACCTTCTTGTAGTACTCTTTGAGGACTTCGTTTTGATGGGTGGTTCGACTCGTGAATTGAAGTGATAAGCCATGATTGAGACTTGGAAGTTCGCATGTTTCTCTCTCTATTTATCCATTCTCCAACGACATCTGAGCACCGTCGGCCACCAATAGATTCGCGATGGTCGGATGCTCCCATCCCCATCAGCGCGACGGCCACACGGTGACCAATGGCCAGCTGTCGAGCTTCTCTTCTCAGACGCGTGAACAAGGGTCGTGTGGAGAATTTGTATAAGTTTTGTTCATTCATTTATTGAAGAAAACTTGAGATATTTATAATGAAATTTCTTGAAATTGCATTCAATCCCCGTAATTTTCAAACAGTGACTCCTTCAAAAATTCATGTTTTTGGGACATTCTAATGCAAATTTCAAAAAGTTTCTACATGAAAGTTGTTCATCTTCAAAAGATATTTCCAAGGGATCAAAAATAAGCTCAATCAGAGTTCGTTGGCTAATAATAATGTTTCTTCGTAGATCAAAATCGCGTAACTAATTCTTTCGAATTTCACGTTTCCAATGCAATAAATTTCCACTATAAAAAAATCTGATCTATTATTCAACACTTAAATTTTGATTCCCCAATATTGTCTCGTTTTGAGGCATAAGCTTCAATATGGGAATCTACCAAAACTATTCCGAAAACTCAAGATATTACAGGTCAAAATATAATTTTTAAGTATTTGGTTAATTATGAGAAATTACGATTACTAATCGTGATTTTTTTTTTCAAAAATTGAGTTTTACAAATGTTAAAATTTTTAGCTTTTCCCTATCATCAAAATATTAAAAAAGCACACGGTAATTATTTTTTTTAATATAAACCAAAATTTCATAATACCGTTTATAAATCACCATTTGTTTTGTTAGGGTTTTGCCGCGGGCGCAGCGGAAGCTCGCGGTTCGGGGGAATAATAATTTTAAAACTTTTTAAATTATCGAATAAATTATTCAATATCCAATATGAACAATTTATTCATATTTCACCTAAATATATTTATTTGATATCAAATAACGACATAAATAGTTAAGAAACATCGCTAAACTTTTACGAAAAATATTTTTTTCCGTAAAATGGCATAAAACGTGTTTTTGACCGAACCGACCACCCAATGCACATGAGGACTGCCTAGGTCAGCCCTAACAGTATTAAGCAGTTCATGGGCTGCCTAAACAGTGACTAATTCACTATTTATGCAGCAATCACCCGGTGGCTCAAAAATCACCCGGTAGCGTTATTTTTTACCGTTTTCGCATATTTCAACTCTGAAACAGTTTTCGGCAATTGTTCCAACACCCAAAGCACATCCAGTACATTCATATGAAATAATTTTCATCACCATAAAAATAGTATTTCCAGATATGATCCAGAAAGCAAATATTCAATTTTTCATGCTTTAATCAGATTTTCTTAACATTAATCATATTAATTACAACACCAATCCAAGCCACCACCAATAAAGAACCCAAGAAAAATTATAGGTATTACAAGAGTGGTCATAACACTATAGAATGACAACAAGTCATCAAATGATAAAATTGAATCAATATTACACTAATATCATCCAATCAAACTTCACACATGCATGTAGCCTCCAAATCCATCCTCGAAAACAAAAAGCTTCAATTTCTAAGAAGTAAATAAACCATATAACTATTCTAGTAATTCAAGAACAAGAAACTAATTTTATACACTTAAGAATATTAAAGATTACATACTAATCTTCAACTTTTTTTAAGTTTTTTCTTGAATTATTCACTTTCCTCTTTGTTTCTTTAAAATAAATATTTGAAAGCCTTTTTAATGGGGGTTTTCGGCTTTGGAGGTTGATGAAAGAGAAAATAAAATTCTTTTAACTTAAAAACAACCCATTTCCAACTTTTGAAGGGAATTTTGGTCAATTCCAATTTAAATCAATTAAATTAAAATCAAGCTTTATGTTAGCAAATCAAATTTGCACACCTTAAGCATAATTAAAACATGCCACATGTAACCAATAATAATTAAACATTTTTCATAACAATTATGAAAAAGAATATCATTTAATTATTCAAATATTTAACATTTAAATATCTAAATAAATAATTAATTTAATTATTATTATATATGTATTTTTATTTACATTAAATAACAAATACATATATTAAGAACGTCAAATCCTTATGGTATAATATAATCAACTTTCAAATTTACGATCTCTGAATAACACTCGGAACTCGCTTCCGAATTATACTACGACCATGAATTTATTAGATTGCAAACACGTGTAGGATATCTATGCCCTGTACACAGGACCGACAGATTCTTTCTTAATACGCACTAGGTATCATGAGCATCAGTCCACACCCAACGAACAGGCGGAGGTCTGATCTAAATAGATCGGTGACGTGAATGCCATCAAAGTGTGGAGGATAACTCATATATCCACTGTGGTATCTCAAGTCGAAGGGCCACTATGCTCGCTCAACTCAAGAAGATTCCTATTGACGTTGGTGGACCATCTATTAGGAAATCTTCAGTGAGTCATTCAGTATTTACCAAATAAACACCTACATGTCTACAAGAGTCTTTCGAGACTCATGATTCATTGGGATAAACCATCTGACCAAGCCACAATATATGACATGTACTAGTCTCAGTGGATTTTACTAACTGACCCGTGTTAGTAAATCTTGACCAGAAACTTTATTTAAGGATAAACAACTTATAGTGATGCTTCCAAATGTCAATTACAAACTACGTTGTAACTGCGCACTGCATTGTAAATCCTAAGGTCTTTGTCTAATATACACATATCACTAAATCAGATTTAGTTTCAATCTAATCATAATTAGATATTTAATCGTAATTAGATCGAATATGTATGTAAAAGACAAGAGGTGCTACCATTAAATAAGTAATATTATACAAAAAGACATTGTTCGTATTCATGAACTGTATATAATATAATTTGGATTGGCACTCCGAGCACCAACCCTAATAATTTCTCCCATTTGTTCTAGTGCCAATCCACGGTATCATATACACATCTAAATATTTATCACATACTCATGACCCTCAAGAGCTTACCTATCACTCAAAAGGTAGGCAACAACAAGTAAACCCACTTTAACAAATTGAGTTTGTCCAACAAACCTAATCGTTTCCCTTAACCATCATCATTTATATTTTGTAGAACTCAAGTTCTACATCAATATGACTCAGATGCGATATTAAGAATGAGCTATAGTTATTAAGTTGTTTATGAATTTAGAAATCAAATCCAAATATTATAAGACAACTGCAAGCACAACATTAATATGAAAACTTCTAATCTATAAGGTCACTATGTAACTTCATAAGTCAATACTTTATAAGTTACAACTAATTCCACTAATACAGTAGAATCAACTGTGACAATCCCACTACATCTTTTCTGATTCTATATGACATAGACCATCTAACGCCATAATTAGACTTAAAACTAATTTGACCCTAATGGTTGCAGATTATATTCTCAATGGATAAGAAAATTGTTCTTAATATCTCAAAGATAACAAAGAACATGTTTCAAGACACATCTTATGCTCTTCAACATATCAAAATAATTCATAACAATTATGATTAAATTGATATATTTAATCTCACATAATATAGTATTCATTATGTCATCATCCTATGATGCATAAGATTGACTAGACATTCTAATCAATTTCTCTTTCGATAAAGGAACCATCCTTTACGAAAGATGAATATTATATTTTAAAAAACCACACTAACTATCAAACAGTTACACTAACGGTCATACAGATAGTTTTGATGCGTCCTTTGTTAGATCATATCTAATGCACGACTAATGGGAGTATATCACAAGTCTCTTAATTTTAAATCATATATAAAACTTTATATCAAATATAACAGAGACTACTCTCACTGCTTTTATGGATAAAGAAGACTTAGGTAAATCTTTTACCTCATAAACATCTCATTATTACATTAATAATGATAATATCGTTAGGATATATAATACTAGAAAGAAATTTGTACGCTCCTACTGACCCTACTATCAATATGCATTCTCTATGCTTTGATAAAATCAAACAATCTAACTGTATCAAAATTAGAGAACATAAATTTCTGAAATGCTCACCCGAGTCTACAATAGGCTCTATAAGCATTATACCAAACTGCGATCTTAGCAGAATATAAACTCCAGGGCTATTCTAGAATGAACTCTTCAAACAAAAAAATCACAATGGATCTCTATCGAAAAAAAAACCATTCAGGAACTCCAATTTGCATTCTTTAGCCAAAATATATAGTTTATATCAACATTAACGAACAGATCTTTAATTGTTCAATTAGTGCGACTGGAGATAAGTTTCCTCAGAATCTACAATAGATAGTTGAGTTTAACTTTTCTCACAATCATACTATAAAGGTAAAATCTTTAATAAGCTCACTTTGCTTTTGCTGCGCAAATAATTTTCACTTTTATAAACAATTCATAATGAAAGCTCAATCAAGTTCCAACTTGATCGTAGTAAGCTATAAAAAATTTAGATATTTGGTTTAATGCTAACTTTTGAGATCAATATCAATATCGCTCCCACTATAAGTTATAGGATAATTTCTTCAATAAGACAACAACAGAACCCATTAAGTATCAAATACTTTGTAAATGATTCTGACATCCCATTGACTTATACAGAAGATGTCTAAGGGTCTTTTTCTCTTATTAATTATATAGTTCTATTATAGTTTATCACCCTCACATTTGACTTCATTAAGTTAAGTCTTTTCTACAATCATTAATATCTAATGTTACTTACCAAGTAATAAAATAATTTTATTACTCGAGATCGTAGAAAAGATATTCTATTAAATAAAATATATATTCTATTTAATAGAATAAATGATAACTTTTACTTGTACCTCTGAGGCGCAAGTACTTTCAATTATATAATCATTATATAAAAGAAAGATTCAAATCTCAAGTGTAACGACCCCGGTAGTGGTAATTTGGAGACGTCCATTTTTTTACGAGCGTTAAATAGATATCGTATTAATTGGAAATAGTGAATATTTATTTTGATTTATAATTAAGATTTTGTTTCTTTATTTCTATTGGAATTAGTGGTGATGAGAATAGGTGGGCCTAGGCTTAAGTAAATGAGTAAGTGAAGAAATAGAATGAATAGGTAGCCCAAGGTCAATTAATGAATGAAAATTTATAACAAGCCCAAAATACTTAATTAGGAGCATGGAATTAAGCCCACTAATAGAGGTATCCACCAAATTCTAGAAATCACTTAAGAATGAAATTAATTTTCTTTATTTTCCATTGTCCTTGACGCCGTGAATGGTTAGAGAGAAAAGAGGAAAAATTTATTCTGGCTCTTGTTGCCGTGACTAGTCAGAGAGGGGAGGGAAATTTATTCTTTTCTTTATTCTTTTCTTTCCCTTGTTATCGTGTTTGACCGAAGAGAAAAGGAACGGGCTGGGTTGTGCCGAGAGAACAGAAAAGAGGAAGAAGGACGTAGTTGTTTCTGTTTGCGCGAGAGATTGATTCAGAAAATTGGAAGACTGAAATAGGTAAGGATTTATAATCAATGCATTAAAGGTTTTAGATTTGGGTATTGAATAATTTAAGGCATTAGGAATTTGATAATAGGGAGATGGAAGTTTTGTCGAGGTTATAAAACTCTCTTAGGTTGCTTAGATTATTTCTTATTTAATTGGGGTTAGATGTTTTTTTATGGATTATATAGAAATGATGTAATATTGAGTTATTGGAGATTAGATCTATTTTGTTTATGACGTGAGGAGATGAGGGTTTCTGTTGCATATGGCGTGAAGGGAGCTGGTATTTGGTTGTTTAAGGTGGGAAAAGATGGCTTATTGTTGCTGTGAAATTAACGTGAATATGGCTATTTATTGTTGCTGTGTAATTAACGTGGATGTGGCTAGTTATTGCTGTGCAATTGACGTCAATAAGACTGGTTGTGGCTGTTCCAATTGACGTGAAGATGATTGATGAAGATGGTTGACTTTGTGGTTCCTAATGGCGTGGAAATGGTTGAGTGGCTGCAGTAATGGCGTAAGGAGGGACTGAGGTGTTGGCAGTTCAAATTGCCGTGAGAAGGCTTAAACAATTGTGTTTCAATGGTCGTGAAGGAAACTTCAATCTGTGAAGCTTTATTAGGATTAGGCATTGTAGTTATTTCATTTCGTGATCAAATCAATTATGAAATTCTATTATGAAATTATGAATTTTATTACATATAACTAACGATTCTACCGGTTTGTGTTTCATTCCGATTCGACCGACACGGCAGCGACAGGAGCCCACGATCCCCCAGCGACCCATAAGAACACAAACCAATCAGATTTCCAAATTGTGAGTGGAGATTTTTTCTTTGCTAAGTTCTCTTATGTTTTAAATTGGTTTAAAAATCATTTTGAGACTTATTTTGAGGCCTTAGGGCATTGGTTTTAGTTTATTTTTATAAACGTATTAATTGAAATTGGTTTTGAGATTTTAAAAGTTTTCAGCTTGGTTATCACGTTTTCGAGGCATGAGGTAAAACCTCACCCCAGTATGTAACTTTGATACAGTTGGAATTGACGGACACAGATAGCATGTGCACATGTTGATGACTGAGGGACGCTCTCAGATCCTCTAGATGGGCTAGAGGGACGACGAGATATCACGCCCCTAGACCCCCAGATTATGAGACAGTTGTGGCATGCTTTGGGGACGCGAGGTGGCGCCCCAAAGGCATGGTTTTGCACTTCTGCCTCCAGATCGGCGTATGGGGGGACGGACGATACGTAACGCCCTCATACGTCATGGTTTTTCTTATCGCACTGATGTTACATTTTTTTTTTAGAAAAGTTTTCTATTAAGTGTTTTCTTACCAAAGATAAAAGTACAGATCTTTATATATGATATAGCGTTTAATATAAAAATTTGGTTGGTATTCCGACTCGTATTTTTTTTTATTTATTCTTTCTTGTAGCTCCACTCACTAAGATCCTTCGGACTCACTCCCCCACCTTTCAGTTTTTTTGCAGGATATTCCTTTTGGTGAGCCAAACACTTTTGGAGACCCAGGTCGAGATCGAGAGTTACACTGCAGTCACTAGATGTTGGGTCTATCACTTAGAGGCTATATTCGTTTAGAATGTAGACATTCTGTGGAGTCCTTTTGTTACATTATCATTATGTATTCTGAGTACGATCATATGGTGTCTGAACCTGTACTTGTAGATGTTATTTTGTCTGCACATGAGATTTATGTTATGATCTTTCTTATTTTATGCATAAAACATTGAGTTACATAAGTGATAAATCGATATTGCATGTCATGGAAATTAAGTTTATACTCAGGTCTTGAGTCAGGGCTAAGGCAGCAAAAAAGGGTTGTGCCTGCCGTAGGCATACCAATTTTGGGATGTTACAAAGATGGTATCAGAGCATGGTCCAGGGAGTTAGTGACTGCAGAGTAAAAGAGTATCGGTGACTTGTATATGTGGTATACCCGAGGTACTACTATATATAAGTGACCGTTTACCTTTGTAACCTCGTCTCGACCCTTGTCTTAATTGAGTTATTTGAGGCCCGTATGATTATGTAACTAACTATTTCTTTTGTGTCTTATTTCATAGATACCCTATGCCACCCAAAGGGAGAACCGGAGTTAGGGATAGACCCAGACGGGGCTGAGTACCCCAAGTCGATGATAGAGACCAGAGATCAGTCGTACCTCCCGTTGAGCCATCGGTGGGGCAAGGAATTGAGTCTGTGCATGAGAGTGTTGTAGGGGAGGGTAGGGCTGCCCCTGTAGAGCAGCCTAACGATCCAATAGCTGTTGGAATACAACAGTTACAGCAGTCAGTAGCAGCTCTAGCTCAGTTGATTGCTCGTCAGCCACAACCGATGGGCCCAGAGCCAAGAAATGTAGAACCTGCCATTCCTGTTCCACCCCCATCTGTGAGAATACCAGTGTCTCATCAAGCAGTACCTCCTCCAGTTATACCTGATCTTACCTTACATCAAGCTGGGCCTTCTGTTATGCCTCCAGAGTTACCTCCATTGCCAGTTTCTGTTGTTCGGCGTCAAGAGTTATTGGTGTCACTTCATGAGTTCCGTAAGCTCATTCCTCCCATATTTTCGGGAGTAGAGACCTCCCCGGATCCTTGTGGCTTTATTGAGGAGTCTGACAGAATATGCACGGCCTTGGGATGCTCTCCAGAAAAGGGCTGTAGAGTTGGTTAGTTTCCAGCTAAGGGATGTGGCTAACACTTGGTTTTTATCTTTCCGTTGCGGCAGGCGGCAGGGTGCCCCTCCTTTGACATGGACCAAGTTAATACAGCTTTTATGGCTAGATTCTTACCACAAAGTGTCAGGGATGCGAGAGCTCGGGAGTTCGAGCAGTTAGTGCAGGGCGAGCAGATGACTGTTTCAGAGTACGATATTCAGTTTACTCAGTTATCCCGCTATGCTCCTCATCTTGTTAGTACTGAAGAGATGAAAGTGAAGAGGTTTGTAAATGGACTTCGAGATAGTTTGTTCAGATTTATTCACTTTACAGAGACTACTACCTACACTCAAGTTTTAGATGCTGCCTTGAGATTTAAGACACGGTTTCGAGAGAGGCAAGCGGAAAGGGAGTCCCGGAAGAAATCTAGGTCTGAAGAAAGAGTGAAACCTCAACAGAGTGGACCTAGTAGACAGTTCCAGGTGTCGGCTCCGCCAACAACACGTAGGGATGTGGGGTTCATTTCAAAAGGGCCAAGATCGTGAACCGGTTCAAGGTGTGACTTCACGAGCAGTTTCATCTCCTTCGGTAGCTCAGCCAGGACGGACGGTACCCATGTGTTCTACTTGTGGACGAACTCATTCTGGAGCATGTAAGTTGGGGGGATAAAGCATGTTATTGATGTGGTCAAATGGGCCATCTAAGGAGGAATTGTCCAGTACCAGCAGAACAACTACCATCATTCAGAGCTACTTTATCTGCGTCTCAGTCTCAACCTAGCAGGATGGTGGGAGGGGAAGAGCAGAGATTAGCAGGCAGAGGGCCTACAGCTGGTGGGAGAGGACAACCAGGCAGTAGCCGAGGACAGGCTTCTTTCAGTAGACCTCAGGGCAGGGTGTTTACTCTTACTCCTTAAGAAGCTCAAGCATCTAATGCGGTAGTCACATGTACAGTGTTGATTGAGTTAGTACCAGCACGAGTATTATTTGATTCAGGAGCTACCCATTCATTTGTAGCACCTAGTTTTGTTGCTCAAATAGGGAGAAGTGTAGAGCCTTTAGACTACCCCATTTTGATAGCCACACCAGTCAGAGCACCAGTGGAGGTGACTGTTGGTGTAAAATAATGTTCCGTAGATATTGATGGACATTTGTCCTATGCAGATTTAGTAGTTTTGGGTATCTTGAGTTTCGATGATATTTCTGGGTATGGATTGGCTAGCCAAGCACCATGTGGTTCTAGACTGTTTGGAGAAGACCGTCACTCTGCACAATCTCGATCAGTCGACTAAAGTCTATCAGGGAGAGAGGTCGATGGTACCTTATAATCTCATATCTGTCTGTCAGGCGTGTAAACTACTTCAAAAAGGAAATACGGGGTACTTAGCTCTGGTGACAGATAGCACATCATCGAACAAAAGTCTTGATCAAATTCCGATAGTAATGGAGTATCCTGATGTATTTCCAGACGAGTTACCAGGTTTACCATAAGATAGAGATATTGAGTTTGGTATTGACGTTATGCCCGGAACACAACCTATATCGATTCCCCTAAAGGATGGCTCCTGCCGAACTCAGAGAGTTGAAGGTGCAGTTGCAGGACTTGTTAGACAAGGGATTTATTCGCCCTAGTGCGTCTCCTTGGGGTGCCCCAGTGTTGTTGTAAGGAAGAAGGATGGAACCTTAAGGCTGTGTATAGATTATCGGCAGTTGAATAAGGTAACAATTAAGAACAAATACCCTCTGCCAAGAATCGATGATTTATTTGATCAGCTGCAAGGAGCCCAATGTTTCTCAAAAGATCGACTTGCGTTCAGGATACCATCAGTTGAAGATTCGGGAGGGTGATATCCCGAAGACGGCTTTTCGAACCGTTATGGACATTACGAGTTTTTGGTAATGTCTTTCGGCTTGACCAATGCTCATGCGGCGTTTATGGACTTAATGAATAGAGTCTTCAAACTTTTCTAGACCGGTTTGTGATAGTCTTATTGATGATTATAATGGTGTATTCACCTAGTGAGCAGGAGCACGCGGACCATTTGCATCAGGTACTACAGACTTTAAGGGAGCATAAGTTGTATGCCAAGTTCTCGAAATGTGAATTTTGGCTTAATAATGTGGTGTTTCTTGGGCATGTGGTGTCCAAGGATGGAATTGGAGTTGATTCTCAAAAGATTGAAGCTATTCAGAATTGGCACCGACCGAAGAGCGTAACGGAAATTCGTAGTTTCTTGGGGCTAGCTGGATATTATAGAAGGTTTGTAGAGAACTTTGCCAGAATAGCCGCTCCATTAACTCGATTAACTCAGAAGAATGTTAGATTTGAGTGGTCGGATGCTTGTGAGAAAAGTTTTCTTGAACTTAAGCGTCGATTGACTTCAGCTCCTATCATTTCTTTACCTGCGGGGTCAGGAAGATTTGTAGTTTATTGTGATGCTTCCAGGGTAGGTCTTGGTTGTGTATGATGGCAGAGAGGGAGAGTAATTGCCTATGCTTCTAGACAATTGAAGTCTTACGAGCAGAATTATCCTACTCATGATTTGGAGATGGCTGCAATATTTTTTGCATGAAGATAGGCGACATTACCTGTATGGAGAAAAATTTGAAATTTTTACTGACCACAAAAGTCTTAAGTATATTCAGAGTCAAAAAGAGTTAAACCTGAGGCAGAGAAGATGGATAGAATGTTAAAGGATATGTTATCAAATTCAGTACCATCCAGACAAAGCTAATGTTGTTGCCTATGCTTTAAGTAGGAAGTCGATGGGAAGTCTAGCTCACTTATCAGTGAGAGGTGGCGCGCGGCTAGGCAGGTGCAAAGTAAGTTAATGGAAGGGGTGATTTTTTAGGTAACGGATCAAGGGGGTGTTTAGCCACCATTCAATTTAAATCTGTTTTGGTCGATGAAATTAAGGCCGCACAAGATATGGATCCAGATATTCAGAAGGTTAAAGATCGAATGCAACAAGGAGATGAGGAGGAATATCATGTTGATGCTGAAGGTCTAGTGAGAAAGCAAGATAAGATTCTGGTACCTCCAATACCAGAGTTGAGGCGTTTGATTTTGGAGCAGGCCCATACTTCCTCTTATACTATGCATCCTGGAATCACTAAGATGTATCATGATCTTAAGAATCTGTATTGGTGGGATGGCATCAAAAGAGATGTAGCTAATTTTGTCGCCAGATGTCTCACTTGTCAGCAGGTGAAGACAGAACACCAGAGGCCAGCCGAAAAACTGCAGAGTTTAGAGGTTCCGGAGTGGAAGTGGGACAAAATTACTATGGATTTCGTAGTGGGACTTCCCCGTACTCAAGGGGTTGTGATTCTATTGGGTTATTGTGGATAGGTGACGAAATCAGCTCACTTTCTTCCAGTAAAGACTAGTTTCACAGCAGCTCAGTATGCCAAGATGTATTTGGATAATATTGTATCCTTGCATGGGATTCCATCTCTATTGTTTCTGATATAGTTCCTCAGT